>ML789253.1:273992-295829 GCA_009831015.1 Picea engelmannii
TTATTCAAAGATCATGGGAGAAGAAACTAGAAGTTTCTCGTGGCAAGAGGAAAACTTAGAGCATAGTACTTAGTACTTGCTAGATCTCTTTTTTTGTTTCATGTTTAGAAGTAGTCTCTAAAACTTAGTACTTTGTCTTGAGTATTGAGTCTTTATTATGGCTTATTCTGTAAACAATGAAGTTATGAACTTATGAATTGAAGAACATCATATGACAATTTACCTTTGAAGTTAATGATTGATGTTATGATGCTTTAATGATTGATGTTATGATGCTTTTATGATTGATGTTATGATGCTTTAATGTTGAGTCCCACATATGTTTATGATTGATGTTATATGTGTAGTATGTAGTATGTACTAAATGGTTTATGCTTTAATGATCATCGATTCATCACTAATCAATTAATTAAATGATCTTATATCTATGTTTTCATGTTTTTTGCAATTGATTCAACATTCTGCATGTTATATATATATATGCATCAAAAAATATATTTTTTATGTATTATATAAAAAAACGCTCCCGAAACGCTCTTGCTCCCGGAGATTTTTGAAAATTTGCGCTTCCCGCTCTCGCTCCGTGCTCCCAACAGCCTTGGTATGGACACAAGCCCACAAACGAGCAGATCGTAGAGATGGCCAAACATAAGGGAATATTTTACCAAAGAAAAGGGAGAGAAGCTGCAAGCAAATCTCAAACAAATTTCCCCAAGGTAACTACTCCTCTTCCAATTAGTAATCTATCTATTGATTTAGGTAGTTGGATTTCAAATGCTAAAATATTGGTTCCAGTATCAGACCTTCTGAAAATCCCTCCACAGAAGGAAAAATTACTTAAAACAATAAGTGTTCCTAATGGAAAAGAGGTTGTTAAAAATCAAGAGGTTGTCAAGAGTCAGGAAAAGGAAAAGGTACAACATAAAGATCCTTCGGTGGTTTTAATTAGCAGAGACAGAACCAAGGAAGATAATACCCCTTTCTTTGTGTCTCTAGAAATAAATGACCAATGGTTACACAATTGCATGTATGATTCCGGAGCTTCATCCAACATCATTACTACAGGGATTATGCAAAGGCTGGGCCTTATGGTTACAAGGCCCTATCAAACATATATGCCATGGATTCCAGGGAAGTTGAAATCCTTGGGATTATCATAGATCTGCCAGTTAAGCTAGCTTTCCGCCCAGAGTTTGCTTTTAAGATGGATGTGCTTGTAATTGATGTGCCAGATGCTTGGGGTATGCTTCTCTCAAGAAAGTGTGGAACTCACATGGGTGGTTGCATAAACATGGATTTATCCTTTGCAACTATCCCATACCCTCCTCCATCAACATAACATTTCAGACTCTTTAGGGAGACAGAAAGGAAGTACCATATAGAAGACCCTAAAGAGCAATTTAATGAGTTCTAATGCCAAACATCTGAGATGGGTAATTTCTTTATTTCCGCTGCAGTATTATAGTTGAGATTTTCAGTGTATAGTTAGTCTATGATAACTGTTGTATAAAAGTGTATCTTGTTATTAATCATAAGGCAATAACTATCGAGAGCTGAGAATCATATAAACATCAACATGGTATCAGAGCTAGTTGAAATATTGCCACTACACAGTTTCTAGTTGCCGTTGCACAGACCTGAACTTGTCAAGCTTGTTGAGCAAGACAATGAGATTAATTTTGCCATAGATCATCTCGCCCTAGCCTAGTGCACCTCCTTGTCTCAAAAATTTCACCCTAAAACCCTCTACTACAGTTGCAACAACCTTCTTTGTGAAGCTCGCTGAGCATTTACTGGGCTGACTTGAGGAAAACTATTTTTATAGAGCAACTCGCCTTGACCTAGCGCACCTACTGCACTCCTCGGATTCACTTTCCGTAAAAAATTAAAATCTTAGGGTTTTCAGGCTTACTGACATTTTCCTCGACATTGAACTTTCTGCTATCTTGATTTTGTGATTTCTTCATCTACTGATGGTGTCCAATTTTAGATTAAAAGACAAGCTGGATGGTGCTACAAATTTCAGAGGTATGCACTTGTATATGTTTCCAAGTTATATCTTTTAGTAGAGCATGATGGTGTTTGCAGGACATGTACACTTGGAAAAAGGACCTTTGTCCACGCAGTGACAATAAATCCAAAGGGATCTTAGATCTTGTGCACTTAGAGGAAGCCCAAGAGTTGGTGATGTCTCCTACAGTATATGACAACCCAAAATCAAATGGAACAACAACATCAAGACTTCAGGTTTGCATATCGGGTTTGATATTTTATTGCTGCATCTTAAGTAAATGTTGTAAACTGGGACATCAGTCTTTAGAGATCTATTACTGTTGAGTACTTTTGCTATCAAATGTTTTGAATATTGTTAGTACAATGATCATTGTGTAAATGCTCACTGTTTAGTACTAATGATGCACTTATTTACAAGATGAAATTGGTCACTTCTAGAAGATGTTCTTGGTTGTTGTCTTTGTCCCGGGCAGGTTACTGTGGAG
The DNA here is from genome assembly GCA_009831015.1 of Picea engelmannii. Lineage (NCBI taxonomy): Eukaryota > Viridiplantae > Streptophyta > Pinopsida > Pinales > Pinaceae > Picea > Picea engelmannii. The sequence continues at coordinate 276,491 of ML789253.1, forward strand.
GTCACAACACTAGAAAAGTGTTGCTCTTGTCTTTTGTTCTTGTTTTGTTCCGGGTAGGATACCACAAAGGAATGATTGGTAACAACATTGGAAAAGTGTTGTTCTTGTTTCCCATTTTTTTTATTCTTGTTCCTATTTCCTTATCATAAGAATATTGTTCTTGTTTGCTATTTTTTTTGTTATTGCGCTTGTTTTGGGTAGGTCACAGGTGATAGCTCTAAGAGGGAGCTATAGTGACGGTTGTAGGAGGCAACATATTAGATGGTCTCTAGTTTGAGACATGGAGCAGGCTATCCAGACATGGAGTTGTATACATGACAATATACATCCATTTATCGAAGGCAAAGAAGACGAAGTTAGAATCTTCTGGAAAGAAGGATACTTTTGTGGGATATAGAGTGTTTCACATGGAGATTGACTGTGAGGAGAAAAAGGCTCCAAAGGATGACCGTACAGATCTCTCTAGTTCATTTGTTCACTCTTTAGATCATCGGGAAGAGTCAATAGAGCCAAAAGGGCCAATGGATCTACCCAGAGACGTTGTAGTGACCAGGTAGAGGCCAACATGGCTTCGTGAAACGTTGCGGGATGCAGCGAGAGATGCAACTCTTCGTGATACTTAAAGATTATCGAGTTACATAGAGTCACATCATTGATTCCATAACCTTCCAGTTATGAGGAGCAGGTGGCTCCACCAATGGTGAAGGAGACGACCCCACTTAGTACCAGTTCAAAGGGAGTCAACCCTCAGGATCCAGTAGGGAGAAGTAGCTTCCCAGGACAGTTCATTGGAGATCAGACTTCAGAGGAGATCAATAGATGCAGAGGGAGCATATGGCTCCAAAGATTGTACAGATTCAGAGGGAGTCATGTTTCAAAGGGAGCATGGTACTCGAGTATCGATGGATACTTGATGAGCTTGGTTTTAACCAAGAGTGATGCAGACTCAGAGTGAGCCTCAATTCAGATAGTTAGTTGGCTCAAAGGGAGAGCCAATCATTCAGAGGGAGTTCTCCCTCAGATCCATGTGGGAGAGAGACATCCTTCAGGACTGACAGACAAGTGTCATCATTTGAGGAGGCTTCGAGGAGATGTGACATCTCTTGGGAGGATACACTTATTTTAGTAGATCTTGCTATAGTGACATAGGAGGCAACCAATCAAGACTGGGTATGGATTTTGTCTCAGTCACAGAGGGAGCAACCAGTGAGGCAGACTGGACAACAGAGCCTACTTCATTGATAGAGGGAGTTGACCTTAGAGTTCGAGATGGAGGATCTTGGACGGATGTACTCTTGGGATTAGAGGTGTGACAGAGATCAGATGAGATCTTCCTCAGTCAGGGGATACTGATGAGATTCGATATGATGGACTGCAAGTCCATAGTTACACCTATGGAGACAAATCTGAAGAAGTTGAGTGATTCTACTTTAGATTCAGATTTGGTGGATCCCACGATGTATAGGCAGTTGATTGGATCCTTGATATATTTGGTTAACACCAGGCTGAATACTTGCTTTACGCCTTGAGCTAGTTTATGGTAGAGCCGAGACACTACCATTGGGTTGCAACAAAGCATGTGTTGAGGTACCAACATGGTACAATTGGATATGGTTTGTCTCAGGTGATGAAGTGAGACTGGAGAGATATATAGATTCCGATTGAGCAGAGAGTGCAATAGACAGATTAAGCACCTCAGGGTGCTGCTTCAACTTGGAATTAGTTACGATTTATGGGATAAGTTGGAAGCAGGCTTCTGTAGCACTCAATACAACAGAGACGAAGTATGTCACAACTAGTGTTGCAAGTCGTGAAGTGGTGCAACTTCATAAGCTTCTTGCAGAAATTCATCCAAGACATGGTACAAAAGGGAGCAGTGAAGCTCTAATACTTATCCACAGATGAACAAATTGCAGATATCCTCCTTGAGTGGCCATGGTGACATGGCTGAGGAGGATGATACATAGGATTAGCCATGCTGATTTGGCTAGTGATGAGTGTTGATGTTTCAACATTGGGCAAACATTATCCCAGATTGGTCATGCATGGGGCTATGCTTGTGCTGATATGACCAAAGGGAGAATGATTCATTCACTCATGGGGCTCTGCTAGTGGTGAATGGCCCAGGTATGTTGATGTTCTCCAGGCAATAACATCGGGCAAACATTCTCCCAGATTGGTCATGCACGGGGCTATCCTAGTACTGATATGACCAAGGGTAAATGATTCATTCGTCCATGGGGCTTTACTAGTGGTGAATGGCCTAGGTATAGTCCTTTTCCCGTCGAGGAGTAGATGGACTCACAATGCTAAAACATGCATATTCTGGGACAAAATGCATGTGCGGAGATGGCACATCAATATGGCTCATGAAGAAACGTTTCTATGACAAAAGAAATCCAAGTATGGAGAGTGTCTCCCTTGCTCAGAGGGAGTGTTGGAGATTTGCAAATTCAGGCAGTCATTCTCCACAAGAAAGTACAAGAAGACCCATCTACACCATTACAGAAGCCCCGTGAAGAAGTTGAAGACCCAGAAATGAGAAGTCGGCCCCATAGGAAAATAATAAAGTAATTGAAGACCCAAAAATAAGAAGTTGGCCCCAGACTGGCACCCATATTAGTATAAATACTGAACTAGCTCATTTCATTTGGATAGGCAGACAATTCTCCTTTCTGTAGTGCTCACAAGGCAGTTGCAGTTGCATTTGTGCTATTTTGCTATATCTTGGTTCTGGTTATCTTGGAGAGTGCGCCACACTTGAAAAAGCTCTTGCTTGGTTGTTCTTGGTTATCTTATTGAGGCGCTAGCCTTGGAAAGGACTTTCTCTGTATGGTATTCTGAATCCTGATCTGGTGTTGGTGATGTAGTAGTAATATCTTGGACTGAATTCTTCTATAGAAAAGTTGCTGGGTTTTCTCCCAAGGTTGGGTTTCCCAGGATAAACTCTCGTGTTCTTGTGTTGTGCTCTTGTGTTTAGTGTGCATGGTTAATATTTCTAGATCTTGTTATATCCAGTGTATAGTTATTCTTTGATAACTGTTGTATAAAAGTGTATCTTGTTATTAATCAGAAGGCAATAACTATCAAGAGATGAGAATCATATAAACATCAACATAATCTACCACACTAGCCCCCCCCCCCCCACAAACACCAGGAAAACGTGTGAATCTACCAGAGTTGGGGAAAACAAGGGATACCATTCATGATCAGTGTGGTATCATCTAACAACCAGTGTAAACCAATCGAGTTTGGTTCAATCTCTTGTAAGAAAAATGCTTCCTCAGCTCTGTTATGAAGGGGAACTGGTTTAGTCTTGGTATGAGTGTTGAAGTCCCTCAAAAGAACAACCTCACAAAGTCTAGAGTACTGTATGATGTTTGCATACAAGACTCGGTTTGGGTCCTCATTAGAGTCCCTTTGAAGGGAAAAATATGAGAGGTAGGTGGAAAGTAGTAGATCACAAAATAGAGATCCCAAGGGATGGGAGAAACCCTGGTAACCCGAATCCACATAAATCTGGCAAGCTCATCTGTTGTGACCATTGTGACTTTGCCCTGGAGGGTATCCCAGTAAAGACAATCAATACCTCCCAAACCCCTTACACTCTTTGAACTTCCGAGTCTCCTGTCTACAAGTTGAAAGCAATGATACCTCAGATATTCTGGGATAGTCTTGAAGGAATCATGGTAAATTTTGGGAAGTGCTTCACCAAGAGAAGGCTCATATAAATTATAAGTTATTTTATGAAGGGTTCTAGATGCTTCTAATAATATTTTATTGGAGGCTTCTAGGAGGTTCTTTAAAATAAACTATTATAAGAAAATATAGAGGCAAAATCTCGTGTTTTCTAAATAATATTTTATTGGAAGTTTCTAGATGGGTAATTTTCCCCTAGAAGCTTATAGAGTTTTCCTTATATTATTGACACTTCTAGTATTTTCTGAATAATATTTTATTGTAAAATGGTTGAGGAGGAGCTCTATAAAAGGAAGAGATCTCTCATTTGCTAGGCATGGTTGTCATTGTGGGTGTTCCCCTCCAGGCTTAGTTGAATATCTTTTGGGAGAAAGAAGTTAATGGGCATTCTAATGTGGAGGTTTGTCATCTTTCTTTTCTTTTTCTTGGGTTGCTTTGATGGTTGGAAATTACTTGTATAAATCTGCGGGTAATAATCTTTGTAGAAGGGTAGTCTTGCCCCAATAAGAAGATGTAAGGGTTGAGGTGAAACACTCCCTTTGTCTTGTTGTAATCATTGTTTATTGAAGGATTTTTGCCACCCTAACCTCTTGGTTAGGGCTGTCTAAACTCTTTTGAGGGCTACCCTAGCTAGGGTTGTTAAGTATGGCATGTCTAGGATCACTTTATTTATTTTTCGAGGACAACCACATGGGGAAACTCTTGGGCACTCCCTTGCATTTCATGGATGGTACCTAGTGCAAACCCTTTGTTGCTGACTATGATGCCTGACTTAGGAGGGACATTGAGCGAGACACACAATAGAGGCAACCAACTTGAGGGATCAACCATGATACCTCTTGCATAAAGCTCAAAGCACTCAACAACTCACTAGCTCACTGGGATTTTAGGTTTATTAGGCCTTGCATAGCAGGGGATATAGCTTTCTCTTAACAATCAAACTGAGTTTGACTTTATGAATATTACATTAAATTTTTCTATAATAATAATCTATTTTTAAGGACACGGCTAAGCCAGACACCAAATTGATGTATGAGACCCCTTGTTTGTGGGACGAGGGACCCCCTCCGCGCAACGATTTCACTGTTAAAGTCTATGGAGGTATACATACCCTACCCCCTGGATTTGACCTTGTGACCTCCAAGGAGGAAACACATGTTCTTAACCATTAGGCCCACTCAAATTATGTAATTGAATTTTTAAAATTTAAAAATATATTTTAGAATTTCGATATCATATAATTCCCATTTTTTATTGTTTGTAAGGTTTGATTTGACAAAATAACCTTTGTTGAATGCGGCTATTGCAAAATGATAATGATAATAATAAAAATTTAACAAAAACTAAAAATTACCACATAGTTTTAGCCATGCCCTTTGCATTAAAGCATGCTGTAGCATTTATGTACTATTTCATGAGACTGTTTGCATGCTTGCTGTAGCATTTATGTAGTGTTTTATGAGAAGTTAGAACTAATCTGTTGGGTGCTTTGAAGGATGAGCCATATCATTTTTAATTTGATCATTGTGAGCATTGAGCATTCCAATCACATTCCAATCACATTTTGGATGATGCTGCAATTGTTCTGTAGTGTGTCCTGCCATTTTGGGACCACGGGGCCATGTCCCCAACCTTGGGGAGCATGGCCCTGTGTAACACTGCATTTTTCTTTCAAGATTTGGTTCATTTCCTGAGAGCTAAGTTACCTGACACATCCTAAACCCTCCACATGTTGTGTGTTCGTCATGTCGGACACGATTCATGCGAATACGTGTCGGATAGAATTAATGCGAATACGTGTCGGACACAAAGTTGCATCATGTCCTATGCACGGGACACGATGCAACTTTGTGTTCGGTACGTGCCAATTCCGTGTCGCGAGAAAGGAACATGTGTCTCGCAGAAATTAGAGCTTGCGGATCATAAAAGCGATTTCTCACTTCTTTTTTGCCTTATTTGTCCCAGAGGTTGGAGCAAGAAGTGATTTGGAGTGCAACAAAGGGCTTTAATGGAGTGTGAGAAGGGATTCCAATTGCAAGCAAGTGGATTTGTCCACCATTCTTCAAGTTTTTTCCTATAGCAGCAGTCCAAGAACTTTGCTACAACAACCATGGCTCAATCATCAAGGGCAGCTGGAAGAGGGCAAAAGAAAGGGAGGGATTTGCCCACTAATGTTGTCCCCTCTCCTTCATTTTCAGCAGGGTCAGCTAGTGTTCCATTTGCTGGAAGTGGGGCTGCAACACCAATTTCAAGTGATGAAATTAGCAAGGCAACAAACTCAAGATTCAAAGTATCCATTGTGGAAGTATGTCACAAGACATCAAGGGGCAGGGTCCAAGTTAAAGGGGGGAGGTAATATTCTTTGGACATGTAATTTTTGCAAGAATTAATTTTCGAGCACCTACTTCCAAGTAAAGGGCCATTTGTGGGCACACTTTGTGGACTTGGACCATGTCAAGGAGTGAATGAATCCAAATGAAGGGAATTGGAAAGAGAGGCCCATGTTAGTGAAGGGATTGTGGCAACAACATCTAGGAGACCCAAGAATGAGGATCCTCTTCCATTCTTGAGGAAACCATCTAGCAATTACCCATTTGGGGGTGGGAGTGCAACAACAAAAAAGAGGCCTGCAATGGGTCCAATGGATAAGATATTTGAGTAATAGAGGTGAGATGAATTGGATCTTACCATTGGGTTTTTTTCTATCTCAACTTCATCTCATTTAATTTTACATGGTCTCCTTTGTTTATTGAGATGTGTTGAGGTCTAGCTCAAGAGGCTCCAACAACGTACATGCCTCTTGGTTCAGAGAAGCTTAGAACCACATTGTTGGTTAAGGCAAAGAGGCAGGTGGATACAATGCTAGAGCCTATTAAAGCAGCTTGGCCCTCATCTGGTGTTAGTATTGTTTCAGATGGATGGACAGATGCAACATGCCATCCACTCATCAACTTCATGGTGTCTTCCTTGAATGGACCAGTTTTCTTGAAAGCGGTGGATGCTCTTGGAAAATACAAGGATGCACACTATATGGGTGAGTTGCTCATTAAAGTTATTGAAGATGTAGGTGTTGATTCTTGTTTGCAAATTATTACAGATAATACACCTGTTTGCAAGGCTGCTGGCATGGTTGTAGAAGCTAAATATGCACAAATATTTTGGACACCTTGCATTGTTCATTCCTTGAATTTAGCACTTAAATCCATTGCTTCAAATGTGACATGGATTGGAAGTCTTATTGAGGATGCACGTCATATCCACAATTTTGTACAAAACCATACCAATGCCCTCACAATCTATAAAAAGTACACACATCTATCATTGTTGAAGATTGCCGATACGCGGTTTGCCTCCTCGTTCATCATGCTTTAGAGGTTGAGGGAGGTCAAGCCTGCTCTTGGGTCCATGGTCATTTCAAAGTTTTAGTCTTTTTGGAGAAAGACAGATCAAGCTTTTTCAAAAAAGGTCAAGGATACAGTGGTAGATGATGCTTGGTGGGAGAGGGTAGATCTTACCATTAAGATCATTGACCATATCATCTCTTTGTTACGATTTGTAGACACAGACAAGTCCATCCTAGGAGAGGTTTATTTGGGGTGGGATTCCATGATTGAGTCCGTGAAGACCATTATTTTACAGAATGAGTCCCTTGAGTATGGGACACCAACATAGATCTTTTTCACCACCATATAGGATATTCTTATCAGTAGGTGGAATAAGAATTGCACACCTTTACATTTCTTGGCTCACTCATTGAATGTGAAATACTACAACAGTGAGTGGCTCAGTGGTGTGACTTCACGTGGATTCCCTCCTCACATGGATCATGAGCTTTCAGAGGGGAGGAAGGAAGCATTTAGATGGCTATATCAGGATAGAGCATCCTTTGATGAGGTAGAGGCGGGCTTTATAAATTTTTCCACTACAAGCGAGAGCTTTTCTAGCTATGATGTGCTTAGAGACAAGGGGACTAAGAAGCCCTATGCTTGGTGGGCAACACATGGGGAAACATGCCCTCCTCTACAACACTTAGCCATGAGGATCCTCTCTCAGGTTACTTCATCATCTTGTTGTGAGAGGAATTGGAGCACATATGGGTATTTGTATAGTTTGAAGAAGAGCAGGCTTGAGCAGTCCAGGGCATAGACAATTGTGTATGTGCACACCAACCTCTGTCTTATTTACACGTAGAGGGGGGAATGGGTGAAGGGCAAGACAAAAATGTGTGATGTGTTTCTTGATGATATGGGTTTGGATAGTAGTGTTGAGTTGGCATTGGCCAACATGGATCTTAATGACCCAGTGCTAAAGCCAGTCACTTTTGAGGATGATATTCCTCTTGAGGGGTCATCCTCCACAACAACAGATCCAGTTCCACAGATTGGATTGGATGATCATGTAGAGGAGCCGAAGATTGGAGGAGAGAGCAGTGGTGATGGCGCTGATTTTGATGATGATGAGATGGATTCAGATGACTATTGACAGACTCGTGCTATGGGATTCTTCCATCTACAGTTCTAGTATCTAGTATCTAGTTCTGTCTTATTTTGTATTTGCCACTGGCATTCCTACCTATAGTAGCCTGTAGGTTGTAGCAGTGACTCAGGAGTCAGTGTCTATGCAACACATTTTGATTTTGATGACTTAATGAGAAAATTGCAGTTTATGGTTTGAATTTCTTGTGTGTTTCAATGTTTGTCATTATGATTTTAATATTTATCATTTATGTTAGTAACTAAGTTTTTTTTTTGTGAGCTCACAGTACTAAAATTCTAATTAGCCATAAAAAATTCATACATGCTATCCACCTTTGCTACTGGTCTGCCACTGGGGAAACCACACCAATAGCAGAGGTAAAGTTTGTCGGATTTAACTCTATATCCAGTGTTTTTAAATAGAGTTCTAAGAACTAGAAAAACAAAAAAACTGCCTATATTCTTCTGGCTACTAGCTCTTGGTCCGCTTCTTCTAAGGTATTTCATATACAAAAATTCTAAAACAAACTAAGACCATATATCAGGGACTTGGGGGCATGACCGACTGGTCCTGAGTTTGGTTTGGAGCTGAATTCGCGGTGCTGCACGAAGCTGAGGGAGTCACCACTGTACTTGACGGGGGTAGGTGAGCTAGAACTTCCCTCATCATTAGGTGAAGACCATCCAACTAGAGTTGCATTGTGTTTTGAGCCTCCTCCCTTGTCTGAAGCATTTGACCTAGGAGGTTCTTAATGTGCATGTACAGTTCAACTCTCTTCCAATAGTTCGTGTTCCTTTCCCTTGTCGTTCCTACATCTGGAACCCAACGGACCGTAGCTTCCGCCACCTCCTGCTCTGGATGCATAATGTGTTCTTGCTGGACGACTGCCTCTGCTTCTTCCGCGTGATCTTGGAACTACGATAGGATAGAGGTGTAGGAGTGCGCTGCATTGAAAGCTTCGTGTTGAAGTTTGGAGGATGGGGCTTCGAATTCATTCTGGTGAGAAGAGGAGGCTGGGGGGAATGCCCTCCACGTCGATAGCCGCGGGGGTATCCCGAACGAGGAGCCATTGCTGCCTAGGTTCCCCTTCGCAGTTGAGACTTAATGCGCCGACGATTAGTCTGAGGGAGGGTCTCGGCCCCCCTTTCTTTTTGATTATCACTCCGAGTTTCCACTTCCTTTAGCTTGGTTTGCAGGGAGTTGAAGCTCCACCAACGTTGCCGAGCTCGTTTTTTTGATTCCTCTTGCCATCGAGCACTTAGGAATGGGGACCTTCCCTAACGTCATATTAATTTTCATTTAACTCAGTGTTACGACCGAGGGGTCGACTCACCTCCAACGCGTGCCATAGATCTTCGTTGCCATGTGATGGCCTTTGGGTTCCGGTGTGTGGGATCTCGGGTAGCAGGTTCATAACGATCTACTCATTTACTTCAACCGCTGATGTGTCGACTCTTTGGTGATGGCCGGAGCAAGTACTAGCCTTAGTCATTAAAGCCTCTTCCTCTGCAAGCCAGCTGGTCATCACGAATCTTCGTTCTTTGTGACATCTCGGGTAAAAATACTTTTTGCCTTCTCTCGATTTTGTTGCTACCATGTTCTCACACCTGTGGTGAGCTTGCCAACTTGGGTGGGCATTAATGTCCCCTGCTTTCCCCATCCTTTCGGTCCCGAGGCCCGAAACGTCATCTACACTCGTCCTTGACACCCCATACGGGTGAGTCTAGTCATTACTGGCTAGGACTTGACAGGTGGTTGCCAACTTGTTAGTGGGTGTAGGGTCCCATGACTCCTCCCATCTGTCCCTTTGGAGCTTTATCCCTTCATTTGCTAGCCAATTCCCTGATCTCTTCACATGGGTAGGGATGATGACGGGTATGTTGCGCATTAACTTTATTACCCTCTCCAATGATGCTTCTAGATGCCACCTAAAGATTATTTTTGAAAACTGGGTATCCCTTTGGATTATTTTTATCATGTCTATGATCAGGAGGGAATCCCCCTCTACCATGACTTGGTTATACTCATTCTCTTTTACCATGCCAAATCCTCCTTCTAAGGCTAGGAGCTCTGTGGCATTATTGTTGTTGAATCCTAGTTTGCCTACATAGGTTTTGAGGATCTTCCCTTCCTCCTTTCGGAAAACCCCTCCCAGACCAACCGGAACTGGATTGCCTTTTGACGCCTCATCAAAGTTTAGTTTGATGAATCCTTGGGGTGGGGGCGACCATTTTGAGAGAGCCGAGACATTTGGAGCCGCCTAGGTTATCCCAACCAGTGCACGGGTAGTCGAAATTGCTAGCTCTTCGAGGATGATACTTTCATATTGATTTATTTGCTAGTCTTCATCTATCCAAGGTTGACTGAGTATTGTTTCTTGCAGGGCTTTGATTATTGAGGCCCAAGTCATTTCCGGGGGCGTCGATTCATTTCTAAAGATGCGTCTGTTGTGTTCTTTCCAAGTTTCCAGACTAAGAAATTTGGAAGCAGCTGCCAAAGGCAGTTGATCATGGGGTTCTTGGTTATGGCCATAGGCCATTTTTCAAAGGAGGAAAAAATCGAATTCTGGTTGCATCCCGTTCTCCTGAAAAGTGTCTCACTATGTTGCCATAGGGTTTCCAAAAAAAGGAAAGAATTAAAAAGATGCTCATTTGTTTCTTCGTGGGTTTGACATAATATATAGCGTGAAAGGCCAATGAAGCCTCGCTTGCAGAGGTTGTCCCAAGTGAGTCTTGTTCTGGGTTAGAAGCCATAAAAAGATAATGACTTTAGGTTGAATCTTTTGTTGCCAGATGCGTTGCCGGATTTTCTGCATGGGGAGATTTTGATATTCTGCTGCCAGTGAATAAGCCTCTTTGACTGAGAAGGAGCCCTTTGTTGACCATCCCTAGTGTAATTTAAAAAATTCTCATTGCTCACTCCTCTAGCTCATTGCTCACTGGGATTTTCCTTTCTGTTAAGTTCTTCAAAAAATTCTCCTCCATCTCTTGATCGGGTATACCCAACCAGTCTTCCTTAGGGATCCACTTGCGCCATTTGTGGTGCTCTCCTTCCCGGGTCCAGTAATGAGCTACTCTGGTTTTTCCCTGGCTTGACATTGCGTCTTTTATACCTGTGAGTTTTTCCTGAGCGTCCCATTTCGGTCTCTGCTGCCACACATCTTCCCAGAAGAGGGCCTCCCTTCCATTTCAGATTTCCCCAAAACAATGTTGCTAGATCAGGTTTCGGCTTTGCCAAGCCATATTCCAGATTAAAGAGCCCCGCAAAGCCGTCTGCATTCTAATTAGGTTGCCTTCTTGTTCTTCCAGTGCATATTTTCCCTTACATAGGCGGGCCCATTGGGAGATTTGGTTTGTTAGCCAACGCCACCATAGTTTTGCTCCAAGGACTGTACCCAAAACTTCAGGATCTCGGAGACCTAGACCTCCCACCCACTTTGGCTTGCATATCGTATTCCAGGAGACCAAAGTCCATTTCTTTTTTTCTTTTGAGCCTCTCGAAAGAAAGGATCTTTGAATATTTCTAATCCCTTTCAGAACAAATTTTGGGGCCCCCGTGTTTGAGAATCGATAGAGGGGGATAGTCTAGAGGAATGATTTCACTAGGATTAGACTACCCGCTAGATTCAAGTATTTGAAGGCCCAATTATCCAGCTTTTTGTTGAGAGGCAAATAAGTCATCCCAGGTAGCTTTCTTTAGGGAGTTTTCGATGAGAGGGATCCCTAGATATTTGGTTGGAAGGGAGTTGCAGGAGAAGCCTAAAGTGCTGGCCAAGTAGGTTTGCACCGCTGGGGGGGTGTTGAAGAAGAACATCTGCGATTTCCTTTTGTTGATTAACATTCCTGAAGCTTGTGAAAAATCCTCTAACACTTGTTTTATTTGGACGATCTCTCTTATGGTGGGAAATGCCATTAGCATTGTGTCGTCCACAAACTGTTGGTGAGTTGTTGGTTCTTCTCCCCAATGGAGATTGAGACCTTTCCACTTCCCTTGAGTCGCAACTTCTTTGATCGATCTGCCTAGCCCTTTCGCCATGATTATAAAGAGGAAAGGAGAAAGAGGGTCGCCTTGGCAGATACCTCGGGAAGGGGTAAAGGTTGAGGTCGACAAGCCATTGAGCAAGATTTAGAAGAAGGCTGAAGAGATTAGGGACATTATCCATTTAATCCAGGCATGGGAGAAACCAAAAGCCAAAAGGATGCTTGAAATATAGTCCCAGCTAAGGTTGTCATAGGCTTTAACTAGGTCCAATTTAATTAGTAAGACAAGCTTTCGAGAAGATTTTAGGGAATCGATATGTTCTTGGGCTAAGATTATATTGTCTAGGATTTGTCTGCCTTCCACAAAGCCCGATTGTTCCTGGGAGATTAAGAGGGGGATGAGGGGCTTAAGACGGTTAGCTATTACTTTGGAGATGATTTTATAGACTACATTGCACATGGCTATAGGTCTAAACTTGCTGGGATCCTCCACCTTCTCTTCTTTAGGGATCAGGGCTAGGAAAGTTGGGTTCAGGACTGGGAGAACTTTAAGGAATTTTCTAGAATCTTCCACAGCTTCCCAAACATCTTGTTTTATCACAGATCAACAAGCATGAAAAAGTCAGTAGTAAAACTAGCAAGGCCTGGAGATTTACCTTTTCGCATTTCCATGGCTGCCTGTTCCACCTCGAGCGAGATCTCTCTCAATAGGGCTGCATTTTGTTCTTTGGTTACCAACTTAGGAATATTTTTGGTAATTTTATTTATTGCTGATTTCCTATTAGCTTGTGGTTCTTTCATTAGATTACTATAGTACTCGATTAACTCTGTCTCCATATCTTTGTTTGTTCCCTTGAGAGTCTCTAATTGATGTGATTTGGTTAGAGTGGCGACATTGTAGCATTGAGTCATGAAAGAAGTTTGTATTCTTTTCCCCTTCTTTCAACCATTGCACTCTCGATTTTTGATGCCATAACTGTTCCTCCTAATGTTTCTGTATAGAGATTTGGGCTCTTAATATTATCTCCTCCTTTATTAAGTCTTATGTGCAACCTTTAGTGATCGTTTCTTGTTGAATTTGTTTCATTTTGCTTTATCAACTTTGATTTTAAAGAAAATATGTTCCCAAATTCTTCCTTGTTCCATTTTCTTATTTTCTTTTCAAAATTTTGTAGGTGTTGCTGCAGGCAATACATTGGTGATCTTGAATTGATTGCTGCTGAGTTCCACCAACTTTCAAAATTTTCCTGGAAAGAGTGATTGGATAGCCAGAAGGGTTCGAAACAGAAGGGCCGATTCTTTGGACTCGCTTGGATGTCTATCATTAAGCTCACCGGTCAGTGATCCGATCCTTGGTAGGGCGAAATAGCTATCTCTAAAGCAAAATTGAGGCGGAGCAGAGATTCCGAGACCAAAAAACGGTCTAAACGAGAAGCTATTTGATGGGGATCTCTCTTATGATTATTCCATGTAAAAACTTTATTCATGGTTTCCCAGTCCACTAGATTGAGGGTTTGAAGAGTCTCCTTGAATCTTTGAGAATCTTGATCTAGGCGATTAATCCCTCGTTTCTTTGAGAGTGTAGCTATTATATTGAAATCTCCTCGGGTTTTGAGAAGTTATCGGGGCAAGGGTGCACAAAGAATTCAAGAAAGCTAGTTTATCTTGAGGGAGTTGGGGGCCGTAAAGATTAGAAATCGTTCCTATCTGATTAGAACCCACTAGTTGGAAGACTACAGAAAGGGAATGACGAGTGGCAAAGAACTGATTGAGGAGGATCACTGAGGGGTGCCAAAGGATAACTAAGCCACCTGAAGCTCCGGTAGCATCCAAAGCCACTGAGAGGCAACCTTTCCAGCATCTTGTGGCTATCTTAGCAAGGGTTTTCGACGGGCACCTAGTTTCTTGAATCATTATTATAGACGGTTTTTCTTCGTAGATTAGGGTTTTTAAGGCTCTGTGTTTACTTGGGTCATTGAGTCCTCTTATATTCCAAGTGATAGCTTTCATTGAGAATGGGGAATTTGGGATGAGAACTTTTCCGCCATACTTCTATTTCTTCCCGAATTGACCAAGAGTTCTCCTAGTTCTTGTAAAAGTTGTTTATTCGAGGGTCTTCCTCTTTTCTTATCCACTTTGGTTGCTTTGGTTATTTCTTTTGATGACTGATTCTTTATTCCAAGAGAAGAAGTTGTGGAATGCTTACCTTTCTGTGTGGATCCTGCTTTGTCTTTGTGTTTCGATTTGAGGAACGTTGATTTCAGGAGTTGGATTTGATTTTCTGAGATTGAGTGGACTTCTTGCCGTGCACAGGCTGCTACTATGCTTTGTAGGTCCAAACCTTCTAGTTCCATTTCGTCATTGTCGTCCTGATCTGTTTTGTTTTCCTCTGAATTCTTCATTTCCTTGTCTTGATCTCTGATTGTGTTTCTTTCTTGATGTAGATCTGGATCTGGGGTCCCCTTGACTTTGTGGTCTGGATCTTTGGGTTGAGTCTGGGCCTGTTCTGGTTGAATATGCTGCATTGTCGTTTGCGATTCACTTTGTTATTCCTCAATGGTCGCAAGTTTCTCAAAGCTATTACTGGTTCTGGGTCCCTTTGGATTGGGTTGAGGAGTTGCTTTTTKCAGGACCTTTCTCTTCGTTGGGACTTTTTCGAATTCTTCTGCATCTTTTCCCTGTTGGGCTTTGGGTTGTTCCACCAATTTGTTTTGAGGGAAATCCGTAAACAGGTGTCCATGGGCGYGACACTTGCGGCATCTGAAGGGTATATGTTCATAGTCCATTGTTTGAATCCACTCAATATCCCTGAATTTGAGGCTTATTGAGGCTGGTAGTGCCTTTGAAACATCCAGATACACACAGATCCTAGCATATGAGGTGTACCTTCCTTGAAGGGTCACGTTTKCTATTCTGACAAAGGAACCCAACGTGTTACCAATGCCTTCTAAAATCTCAGGATGCCAGTATTCTTGTGGAAGAGAGTACAAGTGAATCCAGACCGAGGCTGCCGTAAAATCCTCTTTCTCAGGGCTGAAGTTCTCTTTCCAGATCCGGACATATAGACCTGCTGAATTGAAGAAGTATGGGCCATTCTGGAACACTCTTTCTCAGTCTTCTGTCAGGTTGAAGATAGTCGTAAAGAATCCTTTTGATCCAAGTTTCAGATCCATGTTTCCTTTGGGCACCCATCTGGTTTTGATCCACCAGAGGAGGGCCTTTTCCGAGGGCCATGAATTTACAGATCAGGGCATGATCCTGCATAAATTGGATATACTGCGCCATTGTTGGGAATTGGATCTCATATTGCGGAATATCTTTGGCTTGAGGAATACAGGTAGAACTCTTTGGGTTCTGGTCCTGTTGATTATTCAGAGGGGGTGTGGGCTGAGAAATTGCCTGATGTTCCTCCTCCATTGGGCTTGAGGAGTCAGAGTTGGCCTTGGTCTTCATCGGGGTTGGGTCGGATCCCAACTTCGATGGTTCAGAGCTCAGATGAGGTGTGCAGCTGCTGCCAGCCACCGTGTTCCTATAGGAAGGGGTGGCGCCAGCTGCTGCGGTGGCTGCCATCTCAGGAAACAGGGAAAAGGTTCAAGTGCCAAGGTTGCAAGTTGCAGGTTGCAGAGCAGTTTTCCAATTAGGTTAAGATTTTCCATGTTAGTAACTAAGTTAGTACTAGTTGTATGATTGAATTTGTATCATTTTTATTAATTATTTCATTTTTATATGTGTAATTCATATATATATATATATATATATATATATAACGTGTCCTCCGTGCCCAGTTTCCGGGAGTCGCCGTGCTTGTGTCGGATACTCGTATTTCTGTGTCCTCCGTGTCCTGTGTCCCCGTGTCAGGTGACTTAGCCTGAAAGTTTTTTTGACTTTCTCGAAATTATAAATTTAAATAATAATATTATCAAATTTCCTCATTTTTTCCTTTCCACTTTGCTGTTAAAATCAGAAGAAATGCTGGCTCTGTCTTTCTTCTTTGATGTAGTTTCAGTGCATCCTCTGGAAGGGAAGAGCAGTAGAATGGATGTTGAAAAGCATAGCAAGTACAATTCATGTTTTATCATTTCTGTATACTGGAGGAATTTCACTTGTAATTATGTTCAGTCTCAAT
Organism: Picea engelmannii; assembly: GCA_009831015.1. Classification (NCBI taxonomy): domain Eukaryota; kingdom Viridiplantae; phylum Streptophyta; class Pinopsida; order Pinales; family Pinaceae; genus Picea; species Picea engelmannii. Next base: position 292,772 of record ML789253.1, read on the forward strand.
TTTTCTGCTCATATAAATTTTTTGGATAGGTCATAGTTGCTTCTACCTGAACGAATGCAGGACAAGTTCTTGCAGGTCTTTCAAACGAATTCTGTTTTTTATGTTCTCTACTTCATTCCTCGAGTTAGTGTGGAAGGTATGTACAGTTCTTTACTGTAGGAAATTTAAGGTACATAACAAAATAAACACACATAATTGTGGGGAGAGAGAGAGATTATTAATGTAGAATAAAATCTCATCATAGGGAAGTGCCACTGTAGTAAGTTAGCCTGTAACATTACATAGATAACCACACGTGAATGTGGAGAGTAAGAGTATTAATATGGAACAATAATCTCAGTCTAGGGATGTGCCACTCTAGTAAGATAGCGTGTAACATTACATAGATAACAACAAGAAGCCAAAGAAGGTCCACAAAGTGTGACAATGAAACCGCCTGTGATGTTATTACTTGGGTGAGGGAGGATGCTATCACATCAACCTGGGGACTTGCACCCCAAAGCCAGCTTCTGGATTGGAGAGAATGATAAATGTCAGATATATTAACAATGTTGCAGCGAGCAAATGAACAATAGCCCAAGAAAGGCCACCCACATTACATATATCATTCTCAAGTTGTCTCCCCTTTACATTATTATACAGCACCCTAGGTTAGGCTGGTTATGGTGGTTTAATCGCCTAATCATTCATCTTAATATCTCAATGTTATAATGTTCACATATCACTAACATCAATGTCTACTAACTGGATGTTCCATAATATAAAAGACATTAATAATAAGTTGGAGCTCGATGTTTGCTCCTCCAACATTTACTGTAATTACCCAAGATTTTTCTGTTTCCTCAAAAGTTTGCAGCTTTAAATGCCTTTAAATTAAGATTGACAAATTTCAAATGTTTTCCCTTTCGGAATCTTCTCTTCCATGGTGATATTGGCCTTTTTATTTTAAAGTTATGTTGTTTGAGTGATTGATTGTTAGAAAGGAAACCTTCATCTTATAATCTTGGTGATAAATGGCCTAGTTCTGCATTAAAGTACGGTTACATACAAATCCATGTGAATGGATCTATAACCTGATTAACTGCGGAAAACAATTTTTGCTAGTAGACAATGCTCTTTGAACCTTTTTAATTCTAATGAAAATATTTATTATTCCCAGATTTATGTTGACATGTGTGGCACGTGCCTCACATACATATGGAAAATGAAGTCTATGGATTCTCTGCAGCAATGAATGTATGCTATAGCAATTTTGTGATGTTGTCTCTAACAATCAATGTTTCACTTTCCAGTTTAAGCATCTGACTGAGGCAGTTTTGCTGCATTTCTCTCGTTCTTGTGCTCACAGATTAAGTTTTTAACTATTTCAAGTTTGGAAACATGTCTGTGGTACTCTGGGTGCTTCTCGTTCATTGCGTCGGTAACAAAAAAATAATGCTCTTAATTTTCTTAATATTGGAGGATTTGTTAAAGCAATAGAAGATTAGATTAGTCTTATATACTTTCTGAACCTTTATGGCTATTTTATTTTCTTGCACCGTGTTGAGTTAAAACCTCTTTAAGTATTTGTAATTTAAAAAATTGAATGTCTTTTCTTGCATGCAGAGGCAGCTAATACAAGAGCATACAATATCTGGAATAAAAGATTTGAAGCTAATACGGTCAATACAATTATCTCGGTTTGTAAATTTAGAATTTTGTACTGATGACTAAAGTTAGCAGACTTGACTTGAAGAATGACTTGGCAAGGCTGAAGACTAAGAGTTGACTCGAAACTCATGAAAAACTCATGGGTTGACACGGGAGATTAAAATAATATTACAATACAGTAAATTTCAGTGAAAAAGATATTTTTTGTTAAATACGTAAGTGTACAATTTCCATATGATGCAAATTTTCAATAAGAACTCATTTCAAAGTACATAGATGATACATACATCAAAACACCATGGATTCTGGACAGGGCACAAGTCTACTGGTTGTTTATTGTGAAATAGACTCAGAAAAGCAAGCACAGTGGGTGCTTCTTTATGTTTTCAGTGTCTTTTATAGACAAATGACCAAGTCTGACTTGTGAGACTCATGAGTCATATTCATCCAGTCAATTTGACTCGCAAGTCAAACCCAGTGTCAATATGACTTGATTTTTATATCAAAATCAAAATTGTGAGCATGACTCACGGCCAAGTTAGAGTTGGAAGGGCTGACTTCACTGTTTCTTCAAAAAATAGAGTCAAACTCGAGAGTCAATTCAGACTTGGAAGAGTTTTGTAACTGATGATATGAAAAACTTGGAAAATGTTGAATTCTCCCATTATATAATCCATTTATTCAAAAGCATTGATCTACCCTTTTACTTTTCTATAGTGTATTTCAGATTGGGCTAGAGACTATTTATTTCTTTGCTGTTCAAGCTATTTGGTTTGTATCAAGGTCGACAGATCTTTGCTGTTCAAGCTATTTGGTTTGAATGAAGGCCCACAGATCTTTGATATTTTATTTGAATATATCAACTATTGAAGGTTTGTAGATTGTGTATCTTCATTCTTGAGATTCGTATAGGCTAAAAGAGAAGCTGTGTTGGGCTGGATATATTTTTGCAATTCCTCAATATTAAATAGTACTCAATTTTGTACTCTGATGTTTCACATAGCTTTTGTTCATGTGAAGGATATAACTGTGTCCAATAGGTATGCTTTGTTCTTTTTGTATCTTTCTTTACTTGAGAGTGAGAATGATTCATAGATTGCAGTTCTTTCAGATTCATGCTTCCATTTAGACTTTATAGGCAGCCTAGTCATCCTTTAACCAACATGCATGTTACACATCCTTAGCAACACCGTTTCAATAGTGATAATATCAGAATCATAAACAAAGCATGCAGTGCTGTCTCCAATATACATGTTTTCATCGACATTATTTCAATAGGATAATATCAAAATCATAAACAAAGCATTCAGTGCTGTCTCCAATATACATGTTTTCATCGACATTATGTTGAATTTTACTGTGTGTTTTCTCACACCTGCAATTTATCCCAATCCCGGTTTCAATCACT
>ML789253.1:355319-366827 GCA_009831015.1 Picea engelmannii
ATAATGAACGGTCTAGATTTACAATGAAATTACAATATACTTTTACAAGGCAATTTTTGCTTCGGGGGCTTCGCCCCCGAACCCCCATTAGGGGACACTACCCCCAAACCCCCACTGGGGGCCCTCTTGCCCCCAAACCCCCCCGCCGGGGGGATAGCCCCCCTAGACCCCGCAGAGGGGGTACCCCCCCTCTGCACTCCCCCACGTGGAAGAGTGTACATACTTCTGGGGTGTAAATATTCATGGGGTATAAACATGACTGGAAGCAAAGACCTCTGAATCAGGAAGATAATCAGGCTCCACAACCAACATATATTGTATATTTAATATAAGTTAAGAAACATGTTTGGAAAAACAATTGATGATCCATAAGATTTGTCAACATGCCTTATCGCTAAATATTAAGCATTGCCTTGGCCTCGACTTGCTCCTCCATGACATACTCACTCGCGTACTTACTAAGAATATCATGTTTCTTTTTCTCCACAACCATGTGCTCGATCACTTTCTCATTTGGAAGGGGAACATGGGAAACAAACTCTCGATCTCTTTGCTGCTAGTTTCCCTTATCCTGCTCTCCCATTTCTTCTTCCACATCCTCCTCTTCCATGAGTAGGACCGACTTAATGGAAAAAATATCCCCACTCTTGATTGTCAACCTTGCCTCCCTCTATATAGACTTGATCCTCTACCACTCCCTCAACACTTTGGTTTACATCTCCTCCTTTGCGGGCTGCTTGAATTTATCCAAGATATTGTTCTCGTCATCCCTATCACCATAATAAATGGCATCAATTTTCTTGTAAATCACATACCTAGACCTCCTCTTCTTCTCCTCAAGGGGATTATTGAATATCTCTTTGACGTTGTGGAGGAATTTCCCAACACTACTTGTACAATTGATTGTTGGAAGATGCCGTATTACAGTCTTCCAACAACCAATTGTACAAGTGGGGCTGCAAAATTCCTCCTTGATGTCATAGATATTTGATAACCCCCCCCCCCCAAGGTGAAGAATATGAGGTCTATGTATGATATATACAAGATAATTGACACCATTTGTTATGGCTTTAGGGATGACGAGAAAAATATCTTGGAGAAATTCATGCAGCTAGCAGAGGAGAAGATGTGGGCCAGAGTGCTGAGGGAGTGGCAAAGGATTGAGTCTATCTAGAGGGAGGCTAGGTTGATAATCAAGAGCAGGGAGGTCATTTCCATTAAGTTGTTCTTATTCGAGGAAGAGAAGGATGTGGTAGAAGAAATAGGAGAGGAGGACAAGGGAAACCAACAACAAAGAGAGTGAGAGTTTGTTTCCCATGTGCCCCTTCCAGATGAGAAAGTGATCGAGTGCATGGTTGTGGAGAAGAAGAAATATGAGCTTATTATTAAGTACACGAGTGATGATATCGTGGAGGAGTAGGCCAAGGCAAAGAAAATGTTTAATATTTAACAATAAGGCATGTTGACAAAGCTTATGGATCATCAAATGTTTTTCCAAACGTGCTTCTTAACTTCTATAAAATATACAATATGGACTTTAGGTCATTCTTGAGGTTAAAACAATATTATAATTAAGACATCCACTAGGGTCCTTTCTTGCTGACCAAGGAAAAGGGGCTCTGAGAAGCTCTGATCATAGAGCTTGGTAGTCCTAATTATGCCAAAATAGGGGATAAGATGACGAACTTGGAATGGAATGAATTTGATGTTCCTGGTGCCACCGAAAAGAGCCTTGATTACAGATACTTTGGGAATATGAAATTCCTTCCCATCCTCAAAGATATATTGGATAATCCCCCTCGAGGCAAAGAATATGAAATGTAGGTATGCGATTTACAAGAGAATTGATGCTGGTTCATATTATGACTACATGAATGATGAGGATGGTATCTTAGAGAAAGTTGAGCGGCCCATGAAGGAAGATATGCGAGGAAAAGCACTAAGGAAGTGGCAGAGGATCGAGTCCCTTCTCTAAATTATGAGAGGCACTGAATAGTGACCTCTATTTTTACCTCTACAAAGCAAAACCTCCACAAAATTTAACTGTGGAGGTTTTCATATGTAGTTTGTGAATTAAATTGTTTTTCTTCTGGATGATGCTACGATGTGTTGATATTATGGTAGCTTTGGGAGGTATCAACCTCGATTGTGACCCTTTGACGAGATTAGAATATCACAAAAACAAGAAAAGAAGTAAATGGAACCCTAGAAGAGATGTCCGCTGAGAATGATAATTAATATGAATTAATTAGTACCTATAATGAGAAGTTAGCCCAGGTAGCCTTCTAGAGCCAGTATAAATACAGAGCACCAGTTCTCATTTTACTCACAGCTCTCAGAATTACATAGAGAAACTTGTGCACACTACAGTCTGGCAGTCTTGTGCGCAAGTTCTGGAGAAGGTGTTGCCACCAGTTCTGAATCCTATTTCTTGTATCTTTTGGGTTGGACTCTCTGATCATATTTGGTTACTTCTTGTTTGGTGCATTAGCCTTACTTGGCTATTGGATTGCTACCAGGATTCTTCTCTCTGTGAAGGTCAAGGTGCTCGGAGGGTGGCTTCGGCCTATGGTTGGGTGACAATAGTGAAATTGTCTATGGTAAAACGGGCACATTATAACATGACGCTTGTCATCATCGTATCTGATTCAAATAAAATTATTTTTAGGCACACACACACACATAATTAATTTGTATTTATCAAAAACTGGAATTAATTTATTTTTGCAAACAAAAAGTGAAAAAGTACCTGGTGCTATTACAAAAATGAATAAGCACCACTACCAGTGCTCTATGACAGACATAAGGCACCAAACAACGATCTTTTAAATTTAATGCACCAATGCATCATTGTTAGTAGAGGACCAATATCTAAAGTGGTGCGTTGTGTTATCTATCGCACCGGTTATGGATTTTTATACAAAACACACCATGATGCCATTTTACAAATGAATTGTGTAATGCAGTGCGGTTGGTTCTAAGGAATGCACTGCTTTAATAAAATTTTTAACTGGTACACCAAGTGGTATGATTTTTTATATGAGACTCACCGATATTCTATGTTCCTTGGAGCGCCAAACCCTTTCTAACATCACATTGTCGTTTATGACACACCAATAACATATGCATTTTAAAAGATGCATCGCTGTGATAATTTTTTAAATAGTTGTCCTGGTGCTGTTGGTTGTGGAGACTGATTGTATTCCTAATTCATATGCAGTTCAAAGAGACTATAGGATACACAATTTTTTTTTTTAATGCAATTCAAATATTGTAATTTCGTAGTCAATCTGAACCGTTCATTATAAGGTCACAAATATGATAGTAGAAGTTATGTTGGGTTTTTTTTTCCCTAGAAGGCAACCCTCTTTTATGTATGAGGGAATTGTATTGCAGTGAGAGATGAATGTGAATATTTTATTCTGAGAGAGGATACTGTGAGATAAATAAGAGGAAGTCACAATGGATGTGTTGTAGGTTGTATCCCTTCATTTGCTGGGTAATAATAATGGAAGGACCTGATAATTTATCTGGTGGACGTAGCCTACATTGGGTGAACCACATATATCTATGTCTCTATTGTATTGTGTATCTTCTGTGTTTTATTTATGAATTTGTTTTATTTTATTTCTCTACGATCTTTTTTTTCTAATAGGTGCAACTCCGTTAACAACACCTGTGTGTTTTAGTGAATTTAACTCTTTGATGCTCCAATTTTAGCTTTGTCTACGTTGTTACCAATGTGTTTTTCTTATAACACATTGGTAACAGGGCATCCCATAAAATAAACTACTATGGAAAATTATTATGTATTTTTCTCATTGTCTTGTAGTACACAACACTAGTGTGTTGTATGTATTTGATGCACCACCGAGAAAAAGATTTGTAATAGAAAATCGGGTGGTGCATTCGATTAATAGAATGCACCAATGCACTTATCTTAATTGACACACCATAGGGGATCTTAGTGATTCTTACCATAAGACGCACTGTGCTGCTAATTTGTGAAAATTTGACCCAGTTCCATGCTCTTTACAATGTTGGTGTGTTGTTTGGACTTAGGGGCTCTTGGAAGCAGGCCAAATAAGAAAGGAAGGCTATTTTGGGAAGAAAGGCATGCACGATGAAAGCGAAAGCTGGAAGGAAGAGCAGGACACATGCATGCATGGAAGACCTAACGACATTAGGGTTAGGGTTTTTGTAATACATTGTAATGGATGATGAGTCAGATATGTATATATATAGATACCTAGGAGGTCTAGAGGAGGTAGTAGTTTTCCAATATGAAATAATACAAAGGTCGGTTTTAGAGAGTATGAAGAGACGACATAGGAGTCATGTTTTGGTAACTAGTTGTAATCCTTGTTTCATATAAACTACTTTTGTAGCTGTTGAGTTGTATAGAGCAAAAAGTGTAGATCTCGAGGGTTAGATCACAGGATGAGGAGCTTGGTGTGATCTAGTTCACCTCATAATATATCTCGACCCGAATGAGGATGAGTTGTAAAACGTGCGACGCTAGTTTTGGAACTGCCATAATAGAAGAGCTTGAGAGATAGATCTTTGTGGACGTAGCCCAGGGGGGCGAACCAGGGGAAAAACTATGTTATGTGATCGAATGCTTGTGTCTCTTTTACTGGTTATGAGTAGATGTTATCATGATGAATGAATGAGATAATGAGTTGATTACATTAAATGCATAATTGATAAATACAATATATTTCTTTAATAAGTTAAATAGAACTCTCAACACACACTTCTCATATCCCCATTAAATTATGGACTGCAAACAATTGAGTATTTCAGTCACCCATTAAGACTATCTCAGGTGAGACTGCACAATGCACTTTGTGCGCTGCATTGCCTTCTGGTTTACCAGAAGGGATGATAGTTTTAGAGGATTTGTTGGAACCCCACTAGACTTGAACCTGGGTCAATCATATTAAAGGTATAACTCAGAGGAAAATTAAGCCAAAAAATGGTTCCATTGCTAGTTGGAACAATATAGGATTGAGTAGATGGGATCTATTAAAAGAGGGTAAGATCTGTGGAAGGCGGGTCAAAATAATACCGAATCAGATGACAAGAAGGTGAGAAGAATGCACCGCTAGGAAAAAATGTTGAGACCGTGGAATCCCACAAAAGCAGAGATCGAGAGCTGGTTGAAGACAAAGGAGCTAGATTTTGCTCAGAAAGATAACATAAACCCTAGAATAACACCGCACAAATATCTTGAGAAGTACGTGTTTACTGATCTGCATGAAGTATTTTTCTGTGATTTTCCACACTTATTGCAGAAGTAGATATTGAGGTTGAAGGATAACCATGCAACAAACCGGATCTGACAGTTAGAGTGGACCTCAATTCATATTGAGCAGTCACAATAGGTGAATAACAAATTCACCTGTGCAGTAGATTTTTGGCTCGACAGGATTGTAGCAGGCCTTATAACAGAATTTGTAGTAGATACTGCGAAGTCATACAACACAACAGAGAAAGAGTTTCTAAGAGGGCCTCGAGGAAGGTATATTATATCACTGTATACTTATATTAAGATATTTCTATATAACAAAGGTGTAATGAAAATGGAATCAGACAACTAAACTTCCCTGTGTGCATGGGGGAAGGGGGGAAGCACTGACAGACATAGGAGAAATGGAAGGAGAAGTGGATAAATGAAAGAAAGGAAGAAGCCTTGGACCCAATCATGATGGACAATGACCAGATCAAGCGAATCATGGTGACAGCTGTAAAGACGCACAGTGGAGTACCCTACCAATACAAGGTGAACACCAAGAAGAGAGCCGTAGTCGCGAGGGAAGGCTTGGAAAGTGATAAAGAAGAGGTAGAGGATCTTTGGGTTGTGGAGTAGATTGAGGAACTCCTGCACGCAACATATGAGAGGAAGATGAGAGGTCCAAGAGCAGGAAGAGAAGGAAACAATCCCATCCATATTAATGTAAGTGTGGAACCCACAAACGCATGTGCGACTAACACACCAAAAATAACACCGCCATTTAGACAACTGAATTTTGGGCGAAGGAAGACAACAAGACGTACATATACACAAGGTACAACAATTGGGGGAACTAGTTCAGGAAGCATTAGTCAAGCATCTACACCGTCAGAGGTAGTAGTTCAACATTCAGGATGGCAGGACATGATCCCACCATCAGGTTACCAGAATTCAAAGGAGAAGCATTGAAGGACCTAGAGAAGCACCTGTTTATCTGTGAGAAGAGCCGAGAATCCAAACAGATCATAGACGAGGACACTAAACTTGCACAACTAGAGATTACACTAAGGGATCACGTGCTAGATTGGTATATGAGTTTAGCCACAAACAATCCACTAGGGACAACCATAACAATTGCAAACATCAAGAAATTACTAATAAATGAATTTCAGAAGCCAAGTTCAGAGGACCAATACATGAACGAGATGATAGAAATTAGACAGAAACCAGGATAATTCGTATGGGATATTGACTAGAGTTTCAAGCGACTGAAAAGAAAGTTGAAATATCTCATGATAGGTATGCATCATAAGCACCTGTTCGTCAATTCACTACTACCACACTTGAAATATCCACCGCGACAACAAAAGTTTCAGACACAGGCAGAGGATTTGCATGAAACCCTACAATTGGATGAAAACCAATATCAGAAGATAGATTCAGCCATCGAAGAGGTGAAGGAGGATTTGAAGAACTTAACGTTCCAGCTAAACTAGAACAAAAGTAAGGACAAACAAGAGGTCGTTTGGTGTACCACATGCAGGACGAAAGGACACCATAAGAATGAATGCCCAACATTCACACAATATATTGCAGAAGGAATGTGAAATATGTTACCAACAAGAGGACTATGGTGTGAAATATGTAAGAAATAGGTCCAAGATCCATATCACTTCCCAATGATGCAGAAATACCAGACAGATCCAAAGAGTTCATATTGAAACTTTTGCAAGTCAATGGGCCATGATGACAAAGACTTTATAACCATGGATTTGATGAGAGAGAGGACATCAGATGCATATAGGGTGAAGGCATAAATGATGACTGGGGAAGCTCATTTTAACCAAGTACCACCCCCATACAACACTGTACAATCACAATATAATATTGTGCAACAACCATTTAATACCGTGCAACCACAATACAACACAATGCAACCTTAGTACAATACCGCTCAGTACAATAAGGCACCTCAGTATAACGCACCGCGAGGGGATAGAGCTAGCTACAAAGGTGGAGGATGAGCAAGAGGAGGATTTGGAAGAGGTATAGGACCAGTGGTATGTCACAACTGTCAACAACCAGGACACTATCCAAGAGAATGTCCACTTCCACCAGTGACTTGTATGTATTTTCGTGCATTGGATCATGACACAAAAGAATGTCCTATGTTATTAGGGAAGATCCCGGAAAAGAGGAATCAAAACAACCAGAATGTTCAATGGATTTCAGCAAAAGTGAGGAAAAGTGGAAGAAACATCAACATAGTTATGTGCGGAGGAGCTAAAACAGGTAATGACATAGTACGCCAAGAGCCAGTACAACATCAATGACTAAAGAAGAATGTTGAATCAAGGAAGTAGTTCGACACGCAGAATGAGAAGGAAACATTTAAGCAAGCCAGACAAGAATTTTTGAAGCAAGACACCGCGTCAACTTCAACCGCGCAACATAACAAGGAAGTGCCAGAGGATGAGATGCCTCCATCGTTGGATCATACCAAAGAAATGCATCCCCTGGGACAAGTAAGTACAATCAAAGGATTTTTGCAATCATGCTTAAAATTACTAAATGATCCATCCTCTGTCAAAATATTGCAAAGTATGTTGGAAAGATGTAGCATAGAGACAAAAGGAAAACTATAACAAAAAACAGTCAATTGCCTACATACAAGGAGAAGAACAAGTAGGGAGTTTAGGATGAATGCCAACATCATATATTTCAACATGGGAGATATCATACTAGATATAAGATCCGAAGTCAATGTATTACCCAAGAAGAAATGGAAATGTATGGGAGATCCCACATTAGGATATTCACTCGTTCAACTGAAACTAGAAAACCGAGACAACGTTCTAACAATTGGGAGACTGAAAGGAGTGACAATAGATCTGGACGAAGTGCGCACTAAAGCAGACTTCAAAGTAATTGAAATAGTGGATGACACAACACCATATCCAACATTGATTGGCTTGGATTGGGTGTTTGACAACCAGGCCATAATCAACTTAAAGACATGGAAAATGACATTTGAGTCAGGAGAACACATATTCATTGTGCCATTAGACCCATCAGAAGGGGAGAGGTTTGTAGAGACTACTTTCTTGGACTTGGAGGAAATCAACCAGTTATACAGGACAACTGCACGAGATGAGGATTACGTAAACCCAATGACAGATGGGATACTCAGTTGGCAGAGCATTACTTCATGTGCGCCAGACTCAGATACAGGTTTAGAGAACTAGAAACAGAGACTACACGAAGTTTCCACAAGAAGATGTGCAAGAATAGACCGCGTAGTAAGATGGGTAGGTACGAAGATAAGGGAACCACCCAGTTTCCATGGGGTAAATAATCTAGAAGCATTCTTGACACAATACAAAGATGAAGTGTTAGAAAATCAGAGATTCTCAACACTTGATATATCACTTAAGGCCACACTTGCAAGATGGTGGGGCACACACAAGGAAACAATCAAGGATTGGTACCAATGCAAGTGGTTACTGCGCATAAGGTTTGGCGAATAACATAAAAGAAACCAACACCAAAAATATGATGGATAGGGGGCACCAATGGAACACTTGGAGAAGTGCAGAGCGCTATGGAAAATGACACCCCCAGAGGAATGGTCTCATCATTTTGTACATACCTTAGAGGGCATCCCAACAAATTGGTATATAGACCAAGAACTGTGCAGAGGAACCACGAGATCACCAATACTACAACAAAAATTTACATTCACTTTCTCATTTGAGTATGAGAATCCCAACATAGATGCAACACTTAAACAAATAAGAGGGGTGATATTCATTAGGAACCAAAAGTTGAACTCATAAAAGAGGAACAACAACGGAACAGATAGACAGTGAAAGAACTGTTGTCATGCTACCATGTGCAGGAAGAAGTACCAGAGGAAGACGACCCACGAGATATTCTGATTGAGGAAGTGAAAGGCAAAAGAGAAGTGGAAGGGCCACCTCTAGAATCATAAGTAATTGCTTCACTGATCAAAATGAAGAAATTCAACATTGGGACAGTTGAGATTCCAAAAATGTCCAACATTTAAGACTACTGGGATGAGCAGATAGTGGAAAGTATAGCATAGTTACTGCATGAGTAAAACAACCTGTTTCTCACGACGTTAACATAAATGAAGGGCATAGCAGGTGATCTAGGTGGAATGAATGTACCACTCAGAGCTGAGGCAAGACTGATCATACAATGACCATACCGATTAAATCTAATATATAAGCAAAAGTTCAAAGCTGCGATCGATAGGATGCTTGAAGCCGACATCATAGAACCTGTGGAAGAATCAGAATGGATATTTTTGATAGTAGTTTAGGAGAAAAAACAAGGCGGGATAAGAATATGCGTCGACTTGAGGAAGTTGAACGATGCATGCCTACATGACCCGTTCCCTACACCCTTCACGGATGAAGTGTTGGAGAACATAGGAGAACAGGAAGTTTATTCATTCACTGACGGATTTTTAGGATACCATCAGATCAAGATAGCACCGGAAGATAGATACAAGACCAATTTTTCTATAGAATGGGGATCCTACTATTACACGGTCATTCCGTTTGGATTGAAGAATGCACCAACAATATTTTCCAGAGTAGTTATAGATACATTTAAGGAATTTATCCACCAGTTTCTAGAGGTATACTTGGACGATTGGAAAGTTTATAATCTGTTGAAAGACCATGTAGAGGTATTGCAGTTGATGTTAAAAATATGCAGGTAGTGCCAGATATCATTAAACATAAAGAAGTGCATTTTCGAAACACCGTTTGGGATACTATTGGGCCATATAGTATGCAAGCAAGGTTTACTAGTAGATCCTGCAAAAATTGTAGTAATCGTTAACCTACCACCACCAAAAACAGTTCGTTAACTAAGAGAGACATTGGGACACATAGGATACTACAAAAAAATTATTAAAGGATACACGTAGATTACCGTGCCAATGGAGAAACTATTAAGGAAAGATACAAAGTTTTAGTGGAATGAGGATTGTCAACATGGCTTGGATACAATGAAAGAAAAAATGGTCAGCGCGCCGATACTAGTATTCCCAGACTGGGAGAAGAAATTTCACGTACATGTAGATGCATCGGTCATAGCACTTCGATCTATTCTGGCGCAACCAGGAGCAACACAATTGGATCATACGATAGCATTTGTAAGTAGAAAACTGTCAGAATCAGAGAATAACTACAACACTACAGAGAGGGAAGGCCTAGCTATGTTCTACGCACTACAGAAGTTCAGACATTACTTACTGGGAAAACATTTTAAGATGTTCACAGATCATTCAGCCCTTAAGTACCTAGTCAACAAGCTAGTGTTTGGGGGGAGAATCTGTCGATGGTTACTATTATTTCAATAATTTGATTTTAAAGTAATAGTCAAGCTAGTGAAGCTAAACGAAGGACCTGACCACCTAACAAGGGTCACGAATGGAGAGGAATCTACAACTTTAGAGGATAACTTTCTAGACACACATTTATTTTAATTTCATATTGTCGATGAATACTTTGCATACATCATCCAATACTTGAGTACATGGACTGTGCCACAAGAATATAACACCATGCAGAAGAAAAACATGGTAGTCCAGGCTGCAGACTATCAGTTGATTGAATGACACTTATACAAAATGGGTGCAGACAACATATTGCGAAGATATATGCTGGAACATGAAATACCAAGGATTTTAGAAGAATCCCATGAGGGAATAGTAGGAGGACACTACACAGGCAAAGATACTGCGCATAAGGTATTGCGCGTAGGAATATGGTGGCCAACCATTCATAGAGACTTGAAATAGTACTTCCAGAGATGCGATGTATGTCAGAGAGTTGGTAAACCAAAAGAAGAGATGAGATGCCCCTGCGACCACAAGTAATGTTGCAAGTATTCAACAAATGGGCAATATATTTTGTGGGATCAATTAACCCACCTGCCAAGAGAACAGGAGCAAGGTACATTATCACCGTGACAAAATACCTGACAAGATGGACAAAAGCAACACCAGTCAAACATTGTAGCGTAGAGACAACAACACACTTCCTATTTGAGAAAGTGATCACTAGATTTGGTTTCTCGAGAATTTTGATGAGCGACCAAGGAACTCACTTCATTAACAACACTATTAAGGCCATGATTGAAGAATTTGAAGTCCATCACCAAAAGAGTACACCATATAATCCAAAAGCGAATGAAACAGTAGAAGCCTTTAACAAAATCCTTGAAAATGCACTGAC
>ML789254.1:4935-15655 GCA_009831015.1 Picea engelmannii
GGCTCTTTAGGGCACAATTAGGTCTTTGACCAGCCCACCATGAGGATTGAGCTCGGATTTGGTGTCAAATCGACTTGGGAGCTGATCCATTAGTGGTTGGGAGGCCGACCAATTTCAATAAATGCGTCGTTTAGCAGGCGTGCTGGTTTTTTGCCCAACAGCCGCGCCTTATGCACATATGCGCGCTTTGTACGTTTCTGTTACGCGCATACGCGCGCGCACCCAGATGATGTAAAGCGCCTTTCAAATTTTTGGTCATTTGTATAGTTTTTTGACCATTTTTCCATGCTGAAGAATTAATCTTGTGCCATGAATGACTTTTTCCTGTTTTGACGATGCAGAGTTCTTGTCGCCCCGTGCGGACGAAATTTCAGTGATAACACATATACATCGTTAGCACAAATCATAAACATAACTATCTATCTATATCAAAGCACTTAGCAAGTAAAGACATAAACACATCAACACATCGCACAAATCATAGCAACATAGCATGTACGTGGTTCACCCCCACCCTGGGGCTACGTCCACCAACTCTTCTCTTTATTATCTTCAGTAAAGCTTCTTACAAGCACATAACATCAAAATCCTACTCCGCGGAAGACATGAGATCTGTGTGCACTCCGCCAAATCCTCCTTCTTCAAGTTAGGGTACAACACCAATCCTTCTTACAATTACTTGCACGTAGCTCTGCAAGTCTCACACAGTATGCACAAAGCATCTACAATCCATACTTAGCACTTAGCCCAATATCACATAGATATATATGGCTCTCCTTACTTTGCCTACACATCTATTTATCCTTTACAAAATAGACCTAAACATGGGTAAACCCATGGGTCGACATCCCCATACCCGTTACATAATCCCAAATCCCAAAAAGGGGCCAAGATCCTGCGATCTCTGCTTCATCTTCCACTCTGCCTTCGACAAGCTGTTGAAGTCCCAGAATATGTCAAACTTGATCAAGGATCTCCCAAAACGCGTTCAAGGGCCAACAATGCATACATTTGGAATACAAATGGGCTACATATTTGGATGTATAGATGGTGAGTTGATGAAGTGATCATGTTATACATCATTGATGATTCATTGCTTGATCCATGGTTGATGCATGATTGGTACATTGGTAGAGGCATCTACTAGCAGTGTGATTGGCACATATTTTATGGAGGATTTGGCATACATGTATGAGGATTCATCATGTTGTGGTATTGGTGCATGGTTGATGTACATTCTTGGTACGAGTGGTGATACATGTTGATGTACATGTTTGGTACACTCATAGAAGGCATATTCTTGATGATAATACACCATTAGTATTACTTTATTAGCACAACAATTGGTATTTGTTTGAGATACATGGTTATGGCATGGTTGGCATATTGGTAGATGCACATAGTTGGCATATTGGTAGATGGACATGTTGGCATATGGTTCATACATTCCATTTATGAGATATTATGGCACATTGTATGGTGTTTATGTACATGGTTGATGTACATGGGTTTTGCGCATGGTGGGAACACATTTTGGTACAAGATGTACTTGGTTGATATCTTTCTCATGATTCTCTATTTCATTTTTGACATATCATTTGCTTCATGATGTTTGGTATTGCATGAGTTTGATGCATGAACAGGTCCAAGGATCGTCATGTGGTAGTATATTTCTCATATTGTAGATAGGGGGAGTAATTCTTCTTCCCATGATTCTAGGAGGATATATTTTTCAGATGCATACTAGGAAAGAACCCTATATTTGAAGAAAGAGCACGGAGGCATAATTCCAGGGGGACCAATGGTCATAGGGGGAGTATGAGCGATGTATCTTCATCATTACATTAAAGTGATATCCCTCATTCAAAAGGGGAGAGGTTATTCAGAGGAAGATCAAAGGCATTCAGATAGGGGAAGAAGCCCCAAGGAGAGTTCAAAGCAGGGGGAGCAGCCCCAAGGGGAGAATGGCCCTTTTCCATTGATGTCAAAGGGGGATAGATAGTCACATTGATGTGATTGATGTTTAGTAATGGGGAGAGATAGTCATTAGTGATGGGGGGAGATAGTCACATTGATATGATTGATGACTATTGATGTAGAGCATGCCTTGTCTACATGTTGACATCAATGTTGGTATTTCCATCAATGCCAAAGGGGGATATTGTTGGATCAGGTTGTCATTGCTTCCAATGGTTTGATTGATTGATTCCAATTGATTTATTGCTTGGATTTATTGATTGATGATTGATTTCAAATGTAATATGTATTGTCCTTGATAAGAATGCATAGATGAAGATGGATCAATGAGTTGTCATTGATACATGATGCATAGATGATGTTGGATTGATGTTATTGTCTTATCATGGTTGATAAGATGAACAAATGGATGAACTCTAAAGTGGTTCCCTTATGGTGAAATCCCTCACGGGAAGACGTTTTACGGTTGAGATATCCTTGAAGTATGGTTGGAGAACCCATGCTTGACTGTGGAATAAAATATGAAGATCAGTGAAGCTGTTAGTGAAAATATCCTAGATGGATAGTGCTTGTCATGCCATTTCCAGTGGTATGTGGAATGTCACATAACTCCTCACCATTTGAGAAGTTATGTCCTTATGAAGTTGAAGGACCCTCATATGTTGGCTTAAAGCCCCAAAAGGTCAAAGAATTCAAAGCGCTTGAAAATAATAAACCATTATTTAAATGATAAAGTGAAGTAGCAAAGAAGAAATGGTTATTTAAATGATAAAGTAAAATGACAAAGTCAAAGAAGATTATTTAAATATTAAAGTGAGGTGACAAAATCAAGAAGGAATATTTAAATGGTAAAGCAATGGAGAAATATCTATTTATGGAAAGTGGTTAACCATAAAATGAGGAAATTAGGTTAAGTGACTTAGAATATTAACAGTATAAATAAGAGGCAAGGGTCTCTTGTGAAATACATATTGGTGAGTATATTTTGTGTGTATCTCTTGAGAATGATTGAAGATCTATTCTGAGAGAGAGGAGGTATGGAGGATCTCATGTACGCATCAAATTTTCGACAATGTCTGAGATCTTGACGAAAAAATTCTTAGAGCTTTAGAAACCCTAATTTCTGAGGTATATGTGGGTTGTAGTGGACCAGGGTGCGTACACACGTGGGATGTTTGAGGACAGAGCACGTACAATGGATAAAATCATGGAGATTTTTGTTTGAGCTGATGACTGGTTGTTGAAGACTGAAGAAGGTTCCATATCTGCACTCTATGGGATCAGATCTGCCACATAGATTTTGGTATGGCTATATTGTTGTCGTGATGGATACTTTTTCTTATTGTGTGGTGAATGCTTAAGGCATTCTTGGTATGGATGTTATGATGTGATTTGTGTTGGTTGATGGAGTGAGAAACACTCTTATGATTTAGTGCTGATGTGATTGCTATAGTATATTGGTTTCCTATACATGATTGAGTAGCATTCATATTGTATGGTTGATAAGCATGAATAAGTTATTGAAGATATTTTATGTGTTGTGACTGGTTGTGGGTCAGTTTGGAAAGTAAAAGACAGAAGAGAATATGATTGCAGTTTGCAAAGGATCTCAGTTGATTTTGAAGAGAAAACCATAAGTAACTCAGAATTCATATGCAGGTTGTAATACAAACTGACCGCGTACACACGCGGGCTATAGTGATCCAGGGCACGTACACACGCAGGCTATACTATTGATAGGTAGTGTACCTGTGATAGATTGATATCTGTGGAGGATTGTTGCCTCATATCAGTTGGTGCTAAGGATTTAAGATGATTCTTGCATATAGAGCTGGTGCTCTTATAGAGTTGTACTCTATTCAGTTGTTGCTGAAAAACCCCAAGGATTGAAGTCCGTAATAAAAATAAAATTGTACATACATCTTGTGTTCTTTGTGTTCCTTGTGGTGATGATTTTCTTATGATATATTGATGATATATGTTCACATCTAACTGGTTATAAATGACAACAATAAGTAATGAGTAAATAATGATTGTTAACTACTGAGTTTTGTGTAAGAGGGAAGTTTGGCAAAAGAGCTCCACACACATTCACCCCCCACTCTAAGTGTGGTTCATCTGTCCAACAATTGGTATAAGAGAAGGCCTTCACTATAAGCCTTAACAAGCTTGGAGGAGATCTATAGACACACAAATGGATGATGAAGTTCCAATCCTTGATGAGGAAAACTATTCTACTTGGAGAATATAGATGAGAGTAGATTTGAAGGAAATGGGAGTGGCTATTTGGAAGGAAACCATTGCTGGATCAGTTTCCTTGAAGAACAAGTCATATTTTGCAGTGCAAAGTGAAGGAAATAAGAATGATGCATTGTCTCTCAATACCATTCTTAGTGGACTCTCGAGACCTATCAAAGAGAGCATGGGAAAATGCACTTCCACCAAGGATCTATGTCTAAATCTAGAGGAGACATATCAAAACAAGAAAGAAGATGTTGAATACCACTCCATCAATATCATTAAAGGTAATGAATCTACAAAAACTCTTGAATGCATTATTTCTAAGTGTGCCCTTGAAAACATTTCAAATGAAGACAAAAAATCAAGTGATGATGTTAGCACAAATGAATATCTTGAAGACATTTCGAATGAAAACAAAGAATCATGTGACGATGTTGGAAAAAAGGAATATCTTGAAGGTATTTCAAATGAGGGTACAGAATCTCCAAAGACTCTTGATTGCAATGATTCAAAATGTGATGATGTTGGATTTTCTCTACAAGTGAAGAAGAAAATCTAGAAATAGTTTGTGTAGAGTTTGATGGTAGCTATCCCATGGAAATAATAGAACAAGGACTATTATAAATTCAAAATAAATTTGAAGAGGGTCTATATGAATATAGCAATGATCATTATTATATAGACTATAGCTATCTTTCAGATAACACTAAGAAGTTTCTTAGGAGGAGTCAAAGGCACATCTTGAATTTAAAGGGAATGCTCAAAGAATAAGAAGTGAGTAATAAGACTCAATTAGAAGAAAAGGAAGAAGAGAGCACAAGACTAAATAATGAAAAAGAAGATATGAAGGTAGATGATGAGATTAGAAAATGTTTTGAAACTATTGTTTATCTCAAGACCCAAATTGAAGAAGCCAAAAGGGAAGAGGAACTATTGAATAATCAAATTAATGAAAAGGAAGAGTCGTGTCATAAGTTAGAAACTAAAGTTTTTGATCTTAGAAAGAAAGTAGAGAAGTCAAACAAATTCTTGAATAGCTCACTAATCTAGAATGAGATCTTGGAAAAGAAAATATCACCAAATGATAAATCAAGTCTTGGATATAAAGAAGCTACACATGCTGAAGAAAGCACCTCAAAGAAGCATGATGTAAAGGATGAAGAAAAGTTTGCAATTCAACCATCCAAAGGCAAGGAAAGTTTCAAAATAACTAAGCAAGAAAGACATCAAGAAGCTACCTTTACACCTCAAAGAAAATGGACACCAAAGCAAAGATATAAAAGTGTTTTTCATGGTCAATGTTATTCATGTAATGAATATGGTCACAAAGCTTTGGAATGTAGATCTTATGCAAGGAGAAATGAAAGAAGATTTCATAACACCATAAGGTGTTGGAGATGTGATCAAGTAGGACACATTGTTGTTCATTGTAACACCATGAGATGCTACATGTGTAGTGGATTTGGCCACAAGTCCTAGGAGTGATAGAACACAAGAAGAAAGTCCATGATGAGGACTTCACATAGCATGAATAGAAGAAGGAATGAAGTAAGGAAGGGAGCCATATTTGAAAAGATGGAAGATTAGAGCTCAAGTTCTGAGAAGCAGAGACACCTTCAGAAGTGGGTGAAGAAGACTGAGAAACCGGAGAAGAATAGAAGCCTTAAGGGAGGCTCAAGTGTGTCATCTACTAAAGCATATACGAGTGACAGTGGTAACAATCGCATACATACGCAGGATGACCTTGAATAGGTCCTGTACATACACGAGTTGTATGTACAACAAGCCACGTATATGTGGTAAAGCCTTGGGAAAAAGGCAATGCACATGGGTTGCAGCTTGATGTGATGGTATAACACTCTGTTGCAGGGTTTGACATTATTTTTTGTAGGTTCTGACACTGTTTGCTGCAGGTTTTCATGATTCTATATTGGATTATGTAAGGTGATGATAAAAATAATGAAAGGCCATATTGGATGCATGGCACTAACCCATGAGTATGGATTGAGGTATTTTCTATTGAAGAACAATGTTGGTTATGACAGTGAAGTTATGACACCTTGGTTATGTGATATATCTTGATGATGCTAGCTAGATATGTCATTGATCTATTGAAGCATACTAGTAGTAAATGTTTTTTTGGATGCTTAGTATTTGCTATAGTGAATGGATGATTGAGGATTATTTGTTGGGGTACATGGCTGGTACATATTTGAGGTTCATTGTTATATATTGTGATTTTATTATGGAAAGCTTACTTGTTGGATATCTTGGTGCATACATTTTGCATAAAGATGGGCTAAATATTGGGACATATAGATGGTGAGTTGATGAGGTGATCATGTTGTACATCATTGATGATTCATATCTTGATCCATGGTTGATGTATGATTGGTACATTGGTAGAGGCACCTACTAGTAGTATGATTGGCACATATTTGATGGAGGATTTGGCATAAATGTATGAGGATTCATCATGTTGTGGTATTGGTGCATGGTTGATGTACTTGCTTGGTACAAGTGGTGATACATGTTGATGTACATGTTTGGTACACTCATAGAAGGCATATTCTTGATGATAGTACACCATTGGTATTACTTTATTAGCACACAAATTGGTATTTGTTTGAAATACATGGTTATGGCATGGTTGGAATATTGGTAGATGCACATGGTTGGCATATTGGTAGATGCACATGTTGGCATATGGTTGATACATTCCATTGATGAGATATTATGGCACATTGTATGGTGTTGATGTACATGGTTGATGTACATGGGTGTTGTGCATGGTGGGCACACATTTTGGTACAGGATGTACTTGGTTGATATCTTGCTCATGAATCTCTATTTCATTGTTAACATATCATTTGATTCATGATGTTTGGTATTGCATGAGTTTGATGCATGAACAGGTCCAAGGATCGTCATGTGGTAGCATATTGCTCATCTTGCAGATAGAGGGAGACATACCCATAGGGGTAGTCATTATTCTTCCCATGATTCTAGGAGGAGATATTTTTCATATCCATACCAGGAAAGAGCCCTATATTTGAAGAAAGAGCACAAAGGCATAATTCCAGGGGGAGAAATCATCACAGGGGGAGTATGAGCGATGTATCTTCAGCATTACATCAGAGTGATATCCTTCATTCAAAAGGGGAGACATTATTCAGAGGAACATCAAAGGCATTCAAACAGGGGGAGTAGCCCCAATGAGAATTCAAATCATGGGGAGTCGCCCCAAGGGGAGAATGCTCCTTTTCCATTGATGTCAAAGGGGGAGAGATAGTCACATTGATGTGATTGATGTTTAGTAATGGGGAGAGATAGTCATTAGTGATGGGGAGAGATAGTTACATTGATATGATTGATGACTATTGATGTAGAGCATGCCTTGTCTACATGTTCACATCAATGATTGGTGTTGACATCAATGTTGGTATTGCCATCAATGCCAAAGGGGGAGATTGTTGGATTTGTCATTGATGCCAATGGTTTCATTGATTGATGTCAAGTGATTAATTGATTGGATTGATTGATTGATGATTGATTTCAAATGTAATATGTATTTTCCTTGATAAGAATGCATAGATGAAGATGGATCAATGATTTTTCATTGATAAGATGAATATGGATTAATGAGTTGTCATTGATACATGATGCATAGATGAAGTTGGATTGATGTTATTGTCTTATCATGGTTGATAATATGAATAAATGGATGAACTCCAAAGTGGTCCCCTTATGGTGAAATCCCTCACGGGAAGACGCTTTACGATTGATTTATCCTTGAAGTATGTTTGGAGAACCCATGCCTGATTGTGGAATAAAAGATGAAGATCAATGAAGCTGTTAGTGAAACTATCCTAGATGGATAGTGTTTGTCATTCCATTTCCGGTGGTATGTGGAATGTCACATAACTCCTCACGATTTGAGAAGTTATGGGCTTACGAATTTGAAGGACCCTCATATGTTGGCTTAAAGCCCCAAAAGGTCAAAGAAGTCAAAGTGCTTGAAAAGAAGAAATCATTATTTAAATGATAAATTGAAGTGGAAAAGAAGAAATGATTATTTAAATGATAAAGTAAAATGACAAAGTCAAAGAAGATTATTTAAATATTAAAGTGAGGTGAAAAAATCAAGAAGGAATATTTAAATGGAAAAGTAATGGAGAAATTTCTATTTATGGAAAGTGGTTAACCCTAAAATGAGGAAATTAGGTTAAGTGACCTAAAAATGGGTTAAGTGACCTAGAAGATTAAGAGTATAAATAAAAGGCAAGGGTCTCTTGTGAAATACATCTTGGTGAGTACCTTTAGTGTGTATCTCTTGAGCATGATTGAAGATCTATTATGAGAGAGAAAAGGTATGGAGGATCTCATGTACGCATCAAAGTTTCGACAATGTCTGAGATCTTGACGTCAAAAGTCTCAAAGCTTCAAAAACCCTAGTTTTTGAGCTATACGCGGGCTGTAGTGGACTAGGATGCATACACATGCGGGTTGTATGAGGACAGGGCATGTACAGTGGATAAAATCATGGAGATTTGTGTTTGAGATGATGACTGGTTGTTGAAGACTAAAGCAGGTTCCAGATATGCACTCTATGGGCTCAGATTTTCCACAAATATTATGGAATGGATGTATTGGTGTTGTGATGGATACTTTTTCTTATTGTGTGGTGAATTCTTAAGGCATTCTTGGTATGGTTGTTATGATGTGATTTGTGTTGGTTGATGGAGTGAGCATAACTCTTATGATTGAGTGCTGATATGATTGCTATATTATACTGGCTTCTTATACATGATTGAGTAACATTCATATTGTATGGTTGAGAAGCATGAATAAGTTATTGAAGAGCTTGGATGTGTTGTGACTGGATGTGGGTCATTTTGAACAGTAAAAGACAAAAGAAAATATGATTGGAGGTTGCAGAGTATCAGAGTTGATTTTGAAGAGAAAACCCTAAGTAACTTAGAATGCATACGTAGGTTGTAATACAGACTGACTGCGTACATACACCGGATGTAGTGAGCCAAGGAACGTACACACGCGGGCTGCACTACTGACAGGTCACGTACCTGTGATAGATTGATATCTGTAGAGGATTGTTGCCTCATCTCAGTTGGTGTTGAGGATGTATGCTGAGTCTTGCATATAGAGCTGGTGCTCTTGTAGAGTTATACTCTATTTAGTTGTTGCTGAAAAACCCCAAGGATTGAAGTCCGTAATAAAAATAAAATTGTACATACATCTTGTGTTCTTTTTGTTCCTTGTGGTGATGATTTGATGACGATATATTGTTGATTTATGTTGTTGATATATGTTCACATCTAACTGGTTATAAGTGACAACACTAAGTAATAAGTAAATAAGTGATTGCTAACTAATGAGTTTTGTGTAAGAGGGAATTTTTGGCAAAAGAGCTCCACACTCATTCACCCCCCCCCTCTAAGTGTGGTATGTGTGTCCAACATTAGGTTGGAGAGGAAACTCTTCACGGCTTTCAAAAAAACATTGGAATCAGAGCTAGAGAGTGTAAAAGTCCAATGACATGAAAGTTATCTGGGACCCCCCTCTAACAAAGGGGCTAAACATGAGGTCGTATGAGGAAATACAATGAAGATAACCCCTCCAAAGCTGGAATAAACGTAGTGGGGAGCGCATATTGAGGACCTATCGTGGGATACTATAGCTCGCATTTTCCTACGGAGCTTCATGGACCTCGAATCCATTCGATATCCTCAGTTGTCTTCCGGACCACTTTCTTTTGATACCCTCGGTAGGTTTCAGACTTGTTATCCTGCTCATTGCGGTCCACCCAACTGTTGACTATACCTGCCTGGTGACTGTTTGCGAGATGGAAACTTAGTTTCCTTTATTCTAGGGATTTACACAGGTGATTACGGGGGTATACCACGGTAGCTATGGCATACATAGGTCACACTTTGCAGAGTATACCTGTAGGGTTCTTCCATGTTCGAAGTGCACTTGCACTGGTAAGTTTCTCTAGTGTTGGTTGGTGTAACTATTCTTCCAACTAGATAGTGGTTTGCTTGGTTTATCTTATAAGAACTTTTATAGTGTGTGCTTTGTTTTAAACGTTAGTTAAAGCCTTACTGTGTCATTGATATTTTCACAAAGTGGAAGATCAAGAGCTCCACTAGTTGTGAAGGCTTTAGGGCCTGTTGTCAGTTGCATTAGAACCACCACCACCACTATTACGGTGAAGACTTGACCAACAAGGGTCATTCGAAGAAATCGGGCCATAAGAAATTGTACACGAGCCGACTTCGAGAGGAGATTACTTGAATCCGAAGGAACCTGTTGTTTCTAACCTTGGAGCGGAAGCTCTCTGTTAAGCCCTAATATTGGCTCATTACCACTTAATTAGGGCATATTAGATTAGTAATGTTATTTTATTTATGTCGGCTTAGGCCATTAGTTGTGATTTAGATTAGTAATGTTATTTTATTTATGTCGGCTTTAGGCCATTAAA
>ML789254.1:29488-50125 GCA_009831015.1 Picea engelmannii
AGAGTACATAGGTGGGCATAACACCTCAAAACATAATAATCCGGTATACATCACGAGGCTTATGCCCTAAAAAGTATACAAAAAGTGCCCTCGACACATAATGATTCCACCCTATTTAAGCTCAGGGCCTATTGGCCCTGCCGTAGTGAATGACAACATTAGTCAAATGCTGAAAAGTTGGACCTAATTATATGGAACCCCAACTACATGAGGCTGCATGGATGGCAGGAGATCCTCGCTCTCGGCCATGGGAACAACATGAGTGAGCGTGGTGAGGTTCCACTCCACCCATCTCAAAAATCTCTCAACCTCTCCGGTTGGAGGTCCCCCTGTGACTGTTGGTTTGTCAACTGATGTTGGTACTACCTCCAGTCAAGGACATCGCCTAGTCCTTGCGAAGTCTGCCAGGCATACTAGTCCCACGTATGTACATAACAAATACATAGTTGTCAATACTTTTATACATATAAAAAATGATATATATAAAAGAAATTAAAAATTAAATAACTTTAAAAATATGTACCTAGCTCTCCTCTCTCCTCTCCGAGAGGTACGAGCATGTTTGGATCTCTGGAAAACTTGATTCCAGCGTAGGGATAGTCCTCTATCACTGGAATCTGTCGTACCCACTAGTCAAAGAACTTCTCATCGAAGGACTCTATGGTCCTTCCTCCCCCCCTGTCGTGGTAGCAATGCTTCCCATCTGCATACTGCTGGGAAGGAGGCCACATGCCCCCATACTATCTCTCTAGGACTCAGACTGGGCATTCTCTCGAAGAAGAACGAGCATAGTATGGAGCCAAACCCGAAGTTCGTATTTCTACTCTCTTGACACTCTGTTAGCTACCTCTTCATGCAAGTAAGCATGGTCATACTCCAATCAAAAATACGTGCATCTAGGAACTTCATGGCACAATACATGTGCGCACGAGAGGCCTGATGTAGGGAAGTGGATCTAGTGATCCGCCCAATGAGCAATAGGATCACCTTCAGTGACAAGTTGGTGATCTTGTTGATGGGCATTTGAGAACCTACTTTCTTAGTTTAAACCTCGCATTACATCCCAATGTAGTCAGCGATATTGAAAGGCCCAGGGGGAAATGTGCACAAATTGACTAGTTCCCCTCTCCTCAAGAGGCCAGTCAAGAAGTATATATCCTCAGTTGTTGGATTCAATGACTACCCCTCAATCATAAATGCCTCTGTGTCTGGGTGCCAGTAATCCACCAAGGTATTCAGTAGCATGGGTTGTGCCCTCATAAACGGACACCGATAGAACTTCCATAGCCCACATTGTTTCAATGTGGCAATGGTAGTAGGGTCCTCATCGACCAAGATATTGATTTCCTAGTGTTCCCTCTCCCTCCAGTGGACATACATCCTGTTCTGTGACAAGTTCAAAGGGGAGTTAACTCTTACAATTTTTATTTCTCCATGCTTTTAAGGGTGTACACGAGCTGTTTTGGACACAGTCGATTATGTTTGAGGGTAGACTATTTTCTTCCCACGGACATACGTGGGCTATCCTTGGACATCTCGCATACACGTAGGGCCGCCCTTTTTAGGAGAGTGTGCCCCCCCAAAAACCAAAAACAATGCTAAAAGGAAGAATGGAAATGCAAGAGGTCTGAGTTTATACTTACTTGGTCCGAGCGAAAGTTCATTTTGTCCTCAGAAGCACCCAGAATCAACTTTTTTAGAAAAGGGGTATTTTTTACCTTTTGGTTAATTTTCAAATTGCAATGGTGAAAATGAGCTGTCAAATTCTATTTATAGAGTTTTTTGTCCCTTTTTGCCACTTTTTTGAACCCTTTTTGTCATTTTTTCTGGCTTAGAAATCATTTAATTTGGTTCTTGAGTTTCTTATTGGATGTTACGATGCACTTTCACTTTTTGGTTTGGTAATTGTTTTGGGAGATGGGTCACTTTTAAAGTTCATTTGGTAAAAGTCATTTTTTCCAACTTTTTGCATATAAGTTAGGACTCCACCTCCACTTTCTGCATTTCGTTGTCTTTTCCACTTTTCCATAGGATCAATCCCACCAAAGTGTGACACAGAACCATCACTGTTGTTTTAGAAGTGTCGTGATTAGGTGGTAGAGCCTACCTTTACATAGATGCCCTAGATAGATCCTTGTTGCAATTTGGATCCATGTTGTCTCTAACAACTTTAGGATCGGGAGTCCTTGTTAGTCCTATCATGATTATTAGTTTTGAGCCTCATTTTTCTAATGCACCATCACTCTTGGCCTCACCCTCAGGACTCCCAAAATGAGCATGATTTGTTGTCTTTCAAGCTTTCTTTGAAATCCAAAAGAAACATTCGACGAGACTACATTTATTCTTTTCAATATTGTCTGGATTAACTGAGAAAAGTTACCTCTTGGAGTCTTCTTTAAGCCCTTTTCAGACTCTCTAAACTTGAGAATATTTTTGAGAGATCTTGTTGACCTTCATGCTTGCCAAACTAAAACTTGAAGGAACGTCTGTCCGACGATACTTTACCCTATTTTCAGTCCAGATGGTAAATTTTATGAATAAAGGTATACTCTAGGACCTTCGGTTTGCTAGAAGAGTATTCTCAGGTATAAATTTAACCCTTTTTCTGGCCCGAGGGACTAAATTAATGAAAAATTAACATTCTCCTTGGTTTTGGTTTATCACCTTTTTCGGTCCTTGGAGATTACTTATGAAAAAGGAACCCCCACAAAGTCCATAGTTAAGCTCTTTTCAGACTCCCTAAAATTGAAAATATCGTAATTGACCTTGTTCCTTTACACTCGTTAAATTGGCCCAGAAGAACATCTAATGGTATGAGTTTACCCCTTTTTATGGCTTGTGGATTATGGATGAAAAAGGTACACCTTGGGAGATTCATCTCGCTGGTAGATTTCTCCTCAGTAAATTTTATACTTTTTCGGGCTAAAAATAAATCCAGAAAAAGGATGTGAGTCCATAGTTAAGCTCTTTTCAAACTCTTTAAAATTGAAAATATTGCCGAGTGATCTTGTCTTTGTCACACTCATTAAAATGGATTTGAATAGATGTCTTTTCAGTGCTATTTTACCCATTTTTCGAACTGACTAGACTATTTTCAAAAAGGGTACCCCTTAGGGTCTTCTTTTACGTTTTTTCAAATTCTCTAAATTTGAAAAAGCTATCGAGCTTACCTTCTATGGGCTCGTTAAAAAATTAAATTTAAGGGGGTTTCACTGTGTTTTTCTAATCGCATTTTCATCTCTACGTATTTGGAATAATTCCGGCTCCATGTTGTTATCAAATGAAACTTTGAAGCATGCCTTATACGCAAGCCTTGTAGCACTTTGCCTCTGTGACCTGACACCTTGATCAATGGAGGAATTTTCCCCGAGTGTCCTTTTCCTGTACATGTCTCCTTTCTCTAAGAATTAGTCTGTTCCTTGCACCTAGGACTAGTATGCTTGTGACACTCGTTACTTCTTTGTAACGTATCATTCTTTTATTCTTTTTCAATCTCTTTAAAAAATTGAAAAAGACAAAAAAAATAAAAAAACCCAAAAAGAGGGGACGGGAAATATATATTCTTTTTTGGTAGCACAATGAGTCGCCCTAGGAAAAAGCACATCCGTACATTTGTTCATCAATCATTGGGATATAATATGACCTTAGTAAGTTGTTCTTACTACATAGATTTGTGTCCTCCTTTGTTTGATTACTCTTCCAAACACATGGAGAGTTTGTGTTGCCACCTACATCGTGAACTTATGTCAATGTCATGCTGCCTAAGTCTGATCATCTGTCGTGTTTTTGTCCAAGGGAATTTTCACCCAACCTGACTCATCCTTTCTATAGTTTTTCTCTTGACCTCATGCCTGACCATCCCAAAATTCCAATCAAGTCCTTGTTCGAAATCAATGAAGTTATATGCCTGATCATCGAGATCCTCTTGTCTTTTCCCGACGAGCCATTGAAGACCTCTGGGTAGTGAATTCATACAATCACATTGCACTCCTACATGATTTTTGAAGATATTGAAATTGTTTCTCGAGCTATGAATACCTCATCTCTGGCCATCAGGAGTTGTTGGCTTCTTGAAGATGGATACTATACTTATATATCTTTGATTTTGAGATATAGATCCACTATGTATTTCTCACGGCTACACTTTATATATTTATATGACATGGATCTGTAGTTTATTTGATTGGAAGCCATGATTTATTTCATCCCGAGCATGGGTATTCCTGCCTCAGAGAGACAATTGTTATTTTTGCATATGACACCTCCCAAACTCTGGTCCTGGGCTCACTCATTTCGTACATTGGTGAAGATTTGTAATGTATTTCGGCCATCAGATGCTCTTCTAACCCCACACATTAGGGGGCATCTATTATAATCCTAAATTTCTCTACATATGCATACCTGGCCTTTGGTCCTCTTACTTTCATTTTTTTCCAAGCCATCACTAAGTTGCTCTTATAAAAAACCCATTTTTTGAAGATGTACATGCCCTGCACCAATATTTTCCGCATACATACACTTGCTTCACCACTACAACCCATGTACATACACATGCTGCACCACTACAACCTGTGTATACTTGAAAAAGTTGCAAAAAATAAAAAGTTGCAAGGAATTCGTTGAGATTACGGGCTATTGGGTAGTTTCCCAACTAATCCACCGCCTATAGCCTGTCACCCAACCGAATAACCATCCTTTTTTCATATAAAAGGAGGTGTTGGGGTATCATTCCACATATAGACATAAGAACAATGAAACTTTGCCCGTTTCACATCCCCTCCTTGCCCCAATAATTTGCATCCCTTTTGTGAGAATTGCCTCAGAATTCCCGAATTTTCCCTTCTTCCTCCATCAGGACCCATTTTTACTTTCCAAGAATAAGTTTGAGAGGAAAATCCATACATAGGTGCACTTGGAGCTTGGTGAAGAGGATCCCAGACCAAGTTCATGGAGCAATATCCAGATTTGGTTGTAAGTAATCATTGTATTATCAATAAAAGAAGTACTTTTCCTGTCCAAAATCATGGTGTATGGAATATTCTCATTGGGTTTATGTTTTTATTCTAACATCTAACCCTAATTTGTATATGAATTGCATCCTTGTATATTTATGTTTGTCTGTCTTTGAATGCAGGCCAGCCTTGGGAGGAGGCGTACATTCAGCGAATCTTTCAAGCGCGAGGGGATCATGATCATTGGATGCGGAGTAGAGGTACAGTTACCCAATCCCTCTCATTTTGTTTTTATTGTATGAGGTTTGGGCATATTTGGGGTAGTTAGAGAAGTAGGATACTTTTAAACAGTTATTGATCTGCCTACATTGTAAACCCTGGTGTAGCCATAGGGGGGTTTTCCCTCTAGCATCAGGTTATTGGTATAGTTTTTTTGGTGTAGGTTGATTGGTACAGGTTTACAATAGTATATCTCATAGTGACAGTGTGATAGTGGTTCCATCATTCTCATTATACATAAGGTTAGTTGGATGGGGAAAGGACAGGTGGTTGTAGCCGCCTTTCAGTTGTAGCTGAAGAACATAGGGGTTTATAGCCTCCTTCTGATTGTATCCAGATAATTGGGGAGTTGGAGCTTCCCTTAGGTTGTAGCCTGAGAAACTAGGGGGTTGGAGCCTCCTTCTAATTGCAACTGGAAAAAAAAGGAAGTTGGTGCTTTCAATGAATGTAATTCTTAAAGACATATAAGAAAAAACATTATGTGGTTTTCTCCCTCTTTGAGTTTCCACGTAAAACACTGGTGTACCATGTATGTGTGTGATTGTTCATTTGTTCATTGTTTATTTACTCTGCAACTATTGGATGATAATGATACATTGATATAACAATTTCATTTTATGGTGAAAAAGGATTAAATTTCTCTATTACTAATTCACCCCCCTCTCAGTAATCCAACAATATGTGCCCTAACAGTTATACAACATGCGTATATGTAGGTTGCACCATTACAGCCTGTGTACATCGGGTTTTGTGACAAAAATTAAAAAATGGTGTCGGGTTTCCATGTCACGTCATGAGATCTATGATCCTTGACCTTCCATATACTGGAGACGTTCCAAATCGACCCTTCAGTTCCATTTGAAGGCTATAAATGGGCCATATCCAAGATGTGGAGAAGGAGAAGAATTCAAATTTTGAGAGAAAAGTTACTCTGGAGAAATTATTCACTTTATATCAAGTCTGCATCCCTTTGTCCTTTAAAGTATGAGCACATTGTTCAGCCCCCAAGCTCTTCCCTCTTTGATGGAGAACCTCATTGTCTCTCTTATATGAGCTTGCCTTTGGTGGAGGATTGATGTGGTGGAGGCCCAACTGGAAGGGACTTAGTTTCTCGGTTATGAGACATACTGGCACAGAATTTTGTCACTCATACACTTTTGTTGATCACATTTTAATAGAAATACACTTTTCTCTTCCAATTAATGTCTTGGAAATATTTTAATCGTTATTCCATGGGAATATTTCTTATGACTATTGATGGATTATGCTATTATATGTGATAACTTTATATATTATTACCATATCCTTGCATATCTTGGTTGTTGAGGACAAGTTGCAGGTATATAGCTTTGAGTTGAGTGCTCAACGATGGACTTCATCGAACGCCTAGATGAGGTAGGCTCTTTATCTTGTCTTTTTATCATGTTTGTTTATATAGCATACTTGAGATTAGCGTTGATTTCTGCAGTCATTTCCGTCTGTTGTGGTTTACCCCATGCCATAGAGTGATTTTCCTCGTAACATGAGGGTTGATTTTCATTAAAGACATGAGGGACTTACCTCTTCGATCAATCCTTTTTTCTATCACAAAACTGGCAGGAAGTACTAGTGCCCATCTAGCTTCCAAGTCCTAGATACCTTATGCCATTTAATGCTTAGAGCCTAGGCTATTTAACTGGAGTGCAGGGTTTTTAAGGAACATTAAGGAGCATATCTCCAAATGTTGAAAAAGAAGGAAAAAATTATTTGGGTATGGATCCTTCTTAGTTTAATTTTTCCTAGAACGAGTTCCACAGATGGAACTGCAGGTTGCATTGATAGCATGCCATGCGACTGAGCCCCGCATGGAGCAGTGGACTAGTCTTTCCCCTAGGTTGGGGAATTAACCCTCAAACTTCCGATTTACTACTGAATTATTTTTTTGGTGGAGGAGGAAGCTTATGGTGATAAATTAATTCCCATATGTTGGGGTGGAATTCAGGGGGAGTGTAGATTTAGTGCTTCCCAAGGGTACATAGTGGAATGCGTCAGGTACGAAAGATCGTAACATTGTAACAATATATATATATATATATATATATATATATATATATATATATATATATATATATATATATATATATATATATATATATTATATGTTTTTGGTTGTACGAAGAGGGATCTAAGTCATTTGATTTCATCATGCAGACAGAGGTGCATCACGTTTGATAGGGATGCAAACATTAGGACATCACGGAGATGCTCAGGAAGCGACAGAGCTTGATGTTGGAGTAGGAGGACTCCGAGAGGTGGAGAGAAACCTCCATGGTTTGACCACGAGTGTTCCTTCCATGATGATACTAGATGTACCCTTACATCTCCAGAGACATACAGTTGGGGTACATGTAGGTCTCAGTCATTTTCTGCAACGAGTGGTGAGAACAATTGTGTTCTATGCTAAGCACAATGTGGTGCAAGAGGACGAGGAAAGTCTCCATAAAATTTTAGTATTTTATGATGATTTTATGGGCATAAAGCCCCGTGTTTTTCCCTACTATGTAATTTTTGGACGATGTATTTTGACAAAATTTTCACTATCATGATTATACATAAACGAGTTTTGCGGTGGCTACTTATATTGTATTTTTTTGTTTTATGTGATGTTTTTGTTTATATGTTGTATCTCCCAAATATTTATCTGTGTGCAATGTACCAATCTAACATATATTTTGATAAAGAATTTGTAATAGTATTGAGTTCTCTTGATATATGTCTATATTCAATAAATTCAAAACATATTTCGAGATGACGAACCCTTAGATGAATACGCAGCAAAACTAGATTACAAATAGTGTATTCACAGTTTAGTTGACGAAATACGAGTTGAGAATCAAGGTTGAAAATCAATTGAGATATAGCTAGAGAAGAAACTTCGGTTAAAATTTCAATGACAACATGGTATTCTGCAATGTTATTGGTCATAGATCTGAGGAAAATTTCTCCTGAACTCACTAACTCACCAGAGTGGTAAATGACCCAAGCTGTAGAAGAGATATTCTGGGTATGTCGACTAGTTCCATTTGCAAACCTGAAATAGATGGTAAATGATGATATCATCTACGCCTTCAATTACAAAGCAAAGTATAAGAGGCTCATGAAAAACTCATGCACACAAATGTAAAGCCACACCATATCAAAAGCATATAGTACAATAATGTACAAAGCACACATGCGAGATATTCTATGCATAGTACTTCTTTAGGTAAAGCCCATTTTCGAGGCTCAATGAGAGATAACCCATCATAATCCACTAAATTGTAGGCACCTGTATTTAACACATGTTTTATGATGTATGGCCCATTCCACATGGGTTCTAACTTTCCTGCCCCAAGTTTTTCATGATCTTGATCATAGACCAGGACTAGATCTCCTTCTGTGAAAGCATGAGGTTGGATGGATTTATCATATTGATTTTTTATGCATTTTTTATATGTCTCATTGATGAGAGAAACATCGCGATGGGTTTCATCCATATTGGTTAGATATAAAAAAAAATCCTCTTCAACAAAAGTATGGGGTAGGATTTCTATGGTGATTTTCAAAGAGGGAATCTCACATTCGATCGATAATATCGCTTTTGTCCCATATACCAACTAGAAGGGTGTAAATCCAATGGCGGTTGTTTTAACTAAAGTTCTATAAGCCCAAAGTGCAGAGAAGAGATGCAAGTACCAAGAGGTTTTTTTCACTCCCACCATGCATTGAAGCATGGTTTTCAAGAATTTGTTGATGGCTTCAACTTGTCCATTTTCCCGAGGGTAGTAAGGGGATGAATTTTCATAGAGAAAACCTAACTTGTTGCGCAATTCGCCCATCATATGATTTTGGAAATGGGCTCCATGATCAGTTACAATAGATTATGGGACACCGAATCAAGCGATGATGTGATTGAACAAAAAAAGTGATACAGTTTGGCCATTGTTAAGGAATGTAGGCATATCCTCAATCCATTTAGTGAAATAATCTACGATAACGATAATATAACTGTGACCCACGGCTAAGGTAGGATTACATTACATCAAATCAATACCCCATTTGGAAAAGGAGCCGATGGCGGCAATGGGATGAAGTGGAGCGGGGTGGGTATGTGTTTTCTTCTGAAAGATATGATAGGGTGGGAATTTTTTAACTGCCTCAATGCAATCTTTGAATATGGAAGGCCAAAAATATCTGGCACATAATATTTTTTGTACAAAGTGTCGCCAATGATAAGGTTGTAATATCCCTAAGGCCAAACCCAATTTTAAATGTAAATACAAATGTACTTAAGATGGTGAGTTGTTTTGATATCATTTTTGTATGCACATTTCATGGTATAGTGCACGCATGTACTGCGCAGTAAAATGAGGAAGTGTGCACATTCCAGGATACCGCAGGCAACATCTTAAGTGTGTGCGATGTTGAGGCCAGGGAGCCTTTATGTATATGATATGTTTTATAGGCTAGTGAGCCAGTTATTATAAGCTAGGATGCTTATGTTTTGATTAGGCCAGAGATCCTAGATGTTAAAAGCCAATGCGTTGTTTTTGTACATTTCTCATATTTAATATAAAACACATCATTGTGTGCAGACCAACCACGATAAAAGAGATGGGGGACTAAACTCCACTATTTAAGGAAAGGGAGGGTCTAAGTTAAGGAAAGGGGCTAAGCTAGGGAGCTTGAGCCAAAAAGGAATATTATATTAATATTTCTTAAATCATAAAGTATGGATAATTATTTTATCCTAAGTTCTAAAGTTGGGGACAAGTGGGCCAACGTAGCTCCCAACATGACAAGTGTCAAGTTGGGGACATGCATACATATTGTTGGGACAGGGCCCCCATCATTAGGATGATCATCTTTTCCATGATTCCTTCCATCATTCAACGATGATGCCATGACCATTTTCACTCATGCAGTCAGTTATCCTCAGACAATCATTTCACAGTATCTAAACCTATATCCATAGCCATTTTTTGTTGGTGTACCTCATTATCTTGGGAAGCTGGACTAAAGAAGCGGGTTTTCAGGCCCATGGGATACTGAAGAAGTGGGTTTCCAAGCCCGTGGGATATTGAAGAGGCGGGTTGTCAGGCCCATGAGCAATTCTCAGGGTGAGACAATTTTTGGGAGTTGATTTCTTAAAGGTGCTAAATTGCAGCTACAGGGCTATGAGACTTCCTGGCTAGCCTGTTGCTGAAGACATGGAAGGGAAGTGGGGCAGCATAGGGACTGTTGAGAAGAGAAGGGGCACACTTCCTTGGGTGGGACAAACATGGGGGGGTAGAATGAGAGACTGTAGGTTGTTAGTTGAGTGAGCACCAGGACGAAGTCTTTCCTATTTTCCATGAGCCATTAGCCTGGTTAGGAACCCTTTACCCGAGTGGATTTTAGTCCCAGCTCGGGGGTGACTCACTGTTGAGAGTGATGAATAGTGTTGTCTAAGGCTAGGAGGTTCGTGGAAGGTCTGCACGCAGTTGGTGACATTCTTACCAAGATAAGTGCCAATTGTGTGATAAGTTTACATACTGCATTGTTATTTACGTGTTTATTTTTACGGGTATTTCCTATATATGTTGCATGTATGCGTTCACTGTTATTTCATTCTGAATCCATGCATTTATGAAATGCATTTGTCTATTTACGTTTTACATGTAAAGCTTCCGTGGGTGTTCTGTGTGCATATGTTTTAATTGCATACAGTTAGAAACATTTATGTAGCATAGCTCAGTTAGATGTTGAGTATGTTAAAGTATGTTCCGCACAAAGAACGGTTGTGTTCTCTGGCATAGCATGGCCGGCATGGATGGTCAGGGACGTTACAATTTGGTGTCAAAGAATGAAAGAATGTTCTGGAGTGGCATTTCACGGCCTGTGGGTGGCTAGGGATGTTACAAATTGGTATCAGAGCTTCAATTTTCAACACTGAGCCTAGATGGGCTGAGAAAGTTGAGTTGAAGAAAAATGTCACAAAGGATTTATTTCGAAGTGGCCAAATTTCAGTTTGTAGATCATCCATGGTAAAAAGTAATGGCAACTGGGCGTAAATGAGGAAAAGCCCCAATTTATGTGGTTGAATTCATGAGAAAATGGAGAAATTCAGCTGAGTAATGAGATATTATTGATTTAATATCTGTTATAGAAAATTCGAACCTGGAATTGGTCGAATTTGAAGATTATAGTGAATCCATGACATTTGGAGCGAGTTTTATAATTAAAATTCCCAATTCGTGAATTGAGTTTGGAAAAATTCATTCCAGAAATGTCAACCCACAGTGATATGTTGTTACAGAGGGTGACTTGGTGTTATCGGGGTGAAATTGAACGAATTTCATAGTTGTCGAATGTCTATGGTGAATGTCCGCAGTTGGGTGCACCAAAAATTCATGTGGCATAGTGAAAAGATCGGGATAGGTAAAATTTGGCACTGCATGACAAAGTATTGGCCTCTTGATGTGTGTGTTAAATTTTGGTGCTGCACGGAAAAATATGGTGTCAGGGTGCACACGGAAAATTTTGGCACCGCGTGGAAAATGTGGCATGCAGGTGTGTGTGGTAAATTGTGGCGCAGCACGGAAGAATATTGTGTGCAGATGCGCACGCTAAATTTAGTATTGCGTGTTGTGCACACATGTAGTAATGGTGCATGTGGTGTGCGCAGTATTGCAAAGCACAGTAGGAGTATAAGTTGTCTCATGACAATGTAATCAATGGTGCGCGTAGATTATTGTGCGCAGTGGGGGCATATTGAAATTTGGCATGGTGCAATGCATAGAGAGAAATTCATATGGAATATCATTGCGTGATACAAAGAACTGCGCACAACGGGTATTAATGCAAGAACCAAAACTGTGCACGATAGATATTGGTGGCGACACAAAAGTGTGCGCAAGTTATTGGCATGACAAAGAAGTGATACACAATGGTTTTAAAGTGCGCAAAACATGATTTGCCTTGTGATGTTACAGCACATGGTAAATATGGGTGCACAAATTGAAATTTGTGTGCGCGAAGTTGTTTGAAGGGTGAAGACAATAGAAACAGTGAAGGGTAAATTATAAAACCCAAATAGATCCATGGAGCTATAACTTTCTGCTCAAGACTCAAAATTGAGCATGTGAGAAGGTAGTGGAAAGGTCTTGGACAGTGTAATATAATTATCCACCCAGAAAATTGATCAAGGCATTCAAATTTCTAGGAAAGCAGAAGAAAGGATTCTGATATATATTATTGAACCAAAATGGTTCATATTTTCATGAAATTGTTAAAACAGTTAGCCTGACAAAGTTTTTTTGGCTGCACATTTTGTAGAGTTAACAACAACTAGATCAAGATCAGATTAGAGTTTAGAGTAATGGAATAACCACAAGGGAATTACATCTAGGAAGAAGAAGTTAGAATGATGGATGTCCATTTGGGCATTGAAGGAACAAACTCCAATGGACATGGAGAAGAAAGGAATGAAAACATGAATATGGAAAAGACCATTAAAAATTTGCAGAAGGATGTCCAAATCCATAAGGATGATAATGAAAGGATTATGAGAGCCAAGGAGAAGCAGGATGACTTCAACATGAAGTTATTACAGAGCTTGAACAGAATAGAAAAGAAATTGGATAAGGAGAGTGGCTCGAGCAAATCAGGAAGTCACAAGTCTCGTGATGAGAAAAGAAAATCAATAAGTATTAGAAGACATCACCATCACTCCCCAAGGAATTCCAATAAGAGGGAACACGACATCTCAATTCTATCCCCTCTCAGGAAGCATAAGAGTTATGGAGTGGATGAACTACGAGGAGAAATGAACAAAATCAAACCTCCTACATTTGATGATGAGCACAAGAAGGATGAAGATGCAGAAAAATGGTTGTTGGGCATGAGAA
Organism: Picea engelmannii; assembly: GCA_009831015.1. Taxonomy (NCBI): domain Eukaryota; kingdom Viridiplantae; phylum Streptophyta; class Pinopsida; order Pinales; family Pinaceae; genus Picea; species Picea engelmannii. The sequence continues at coordinate 42,627 of ML789254.1, forward strand.
AGTATTTCCAATTGCATAATTATTCTTCTCATGTAGAAGGTAGAATTGCCATCTATCAACTCAAAGGAAAAGCATCCATGTGATAGGATCCGCTTGTATAGGTGCATCACATCAAAGAGAAAAGTGTTACTGGGAGGGAATTCAAGAAGTATTTCGAGAAGAAATACTTGAGTAAGAGATACTATGACAAGAAAATGAAAGAGTTCTTTGAAATCAAGCTTGGGAGTATGACCATTGATGAATATGAGAGAAGGTTTTTAGAACTTCTGAAGTATGTCTCTTTCATCAAGGATGAGACAATGAAGATTCAAAGGTATTTGAGTGGATTGCCAATATTTATCAATGAAAAAATACAGTATGATGGTCCCAAGACATTGGAGCAGACCATAAGGCGAGCTAAATACCTATATGATCAAAAAAAATCAAGGCCAACATTCCAATATGCTTGGGAAGACAAAAAGAAATTCAAGGTGGATCAGAGGAAGAAGGGATATAAGCCACCATTCTTCAGAAACAATCCTCAAGGTCAGAAAACTCATAAAGAACCCAGAACGATTGACATAGGGAGTCAAAGGCCAAGGCAACCACCTATTCAATGTTGGGGTTGTAAAGGGGATCACATGTTCAAATATTGTCCTTATAGAGGTGAAAAAGGGAGGATTGTTCACAGTGTGCAGCAAGATGAAACAGTGGAGGACATGGATAGAAAGATACCTAGGATCTATGCAGCCCTGGACAACAAGCAAGAAGAGTATCAGTCACATATGATTGAAGTGGAAGGTATGATCAACAACCAAACCATTGCTATTTTAATTGATTCAGGAGCTAGTCATAGTTATATAGATCTGAAGATGGTGGAAATTTTTCATTTGCCAAGAAGAAAGCATGGGAAATCTTGGTTGGTGCAGTTGGCTACAAGAACCAAAAGAAAAGTTAATGAGATGGTTAAGTCATGTCTTATGGACATGAATGGAATGAAAACCCAGGCATATTTGAACATCTTGCCTTTAGGTTCCTATGACTGTCTAATTGGGATGGATTGGTTGGACCAACATCATTCTCTCTTAGAACGTCATAAAAAATAATTTACTTGCTTGGATGAGGAAGGTAAACTAAGGAAAGTACAAGGAATTCCCAGGGAAGTAACCATCAGAGAGATTTCATCATTGCAGCTGAAGAAATGTTACAGAAAAGGGTGTCAAATATGTGTAGCACATATGGAGGAGACACCTAAAGATAAAGTGAAAAATTTGGAAGATTATGCAGTCCTGGTCCCTGGAAGATTTTGAAGATGTGTTCAAGGAGGTACCAAGACTACCCCTAAGGAGGGACATTTATTTCTCTATAAAGCTAATGCCTGGGGCAGCTCCATTGTCAAAGACTCCTTACAGAATGAGTACACCATAGCTGAAGGAGTTACAAATGAAACTTGAAGAGCTTCTGAAGAAGGGGTATATACGCCCAAGTGTGTCACCTTGGGGTGCCAGAGTCTTTTTTGTGAAGAAGAAAGATGGAACGTTAATATTATGCATTGATTTCAGACAATTGAATAAAGTGACTGTTAAGAATAAGTATCCTCTGCCAAGGATCGATGATCTTTTTGATCAATTAAAGGATGCAAAGATCTTCTCAAAGATAGATCTCAGGTCAAGATACCATCAGGTAAGGATTAAAGAAGAAGATATCAGAAAGATCGCCTTTAGGACAAGGTATGGTCATTATGAATTCACAGTGGTGCCATTTGGGTTGTCAAATGCACCAATTGTTTTCATGTGCTTAATGAATGGTGTTTTCCGAGAATATTTAGACAAGTTTTTCATTGTCTTTTTGGATGACATTCTCATATATTCCAAGTCATATGAAGAGCATGAACATCATTTAAGGATGGTTTTGCAAGTATTGAGGGAGCATCAATTGTATGCCAAATTGAGCAAGTGCTCATTTTATCAAAAGCAAATTCACTATTTGGGTCATATCATTTCAAAGGATGGGATAACAGTGGATCCTGAGAAGATAGAAGCCATTAGAGAATGGGAAGTGAAAAAGAATGTGAGAGAGGTGATATCATTCATGGGCCTTGCAGGATACTATAGAAGATTTATCGAAGGATTTTCAAAGATTGCACACCCAATCACTTCCTTGCAAAGAAAGGGTGTGAATTTCCAGTGGACAATGGATTGTGAGAAGAGTTTCCAACACTTAAAAAGGTTATTAACAAGTGATCCAATACTTAATATAGCAGACCCAAATGAAGAATTCATTGTATGCATAGATGCATGTAAAGAGGCACTTGGTGGAGTCCTCAATCAAAATGGGTTTGTTATATGTTATGAATCAAGGAAGTTGAAGGAGCATGAAAGAAACTATGCCACTCATGATTTGGAGTTGGAAGCCATAGTACATGCCTTGAGGAAATGGAGACACTACCTCATGGAGTAAAGGTTTGAGATGAGGACAGACCACAATGGTCTGAAATATTTGTTTGATCATCCAACTTTAAATGCTAGGCAAAGCAGATGGTTAGAATTTTTAAGTAAATATGACTTTGATATAAAGCATATCAAGGGGAAAGAGAACAAAGTGGTTGATGCACTCAGCAGAAGAGTGCCTGAAATGCATGCTACAACCATTAGCATGTATCAATCAGATTTGAAACATAGAATTATAGAGACTGCCAAATCAGATTTACAATACAAGGATTTAGTGGCAAAACTACAGCAAGGTAATTTGCAGCGGAAAATTGAAGAATACAAGCAAGATAAGGATGAAATTCTCTTGTACAGGGGCAGAATTTATGTACCAAATTTCCAGGAGTTGAAAAATCTGATATTGGGAGAAATGCATAATGTGCCTTATGTTGGGCACCCAGGATACAATAAAACTATTGTTGTTATCAAGAGCCAATATTATTGGCCAAACATGTAGAAAGAGGTTGCTGATTTTATTGCCAGATGTTTGGAATGTCAAAAGGTAAAGGCTGAGCATAGACACCCAACTGGTTTTCTATAGCCATTACCCATTCCTGAGTGGAAATGGGAATTTGTAACCATGGATTTCATTACCAAACTACCCAAAACAAATAAGAAACATGATTCTATCATGGTAGTGGTGGATAAGCTTACTAAAGCTGCCCATTTTATTCCAGTTAAGCTCACTCACAAGGCAACGAACATTGTTGATGTTTATATGAGGGAAATTTCTAGATTACATGGCATACCCAAGACAATTGTGTCTGACAGAGATCCAAAATTTACCTCAAAATTTTGGAAGGGATTATTTATTGGATTTGGAACAAATTTGAATATTAGTAAAACTTATCATCCAGAAACAGATGGAAAAATAGAGATGATAAATCAAGTGATTGAGGATATGCTGAGGATGTATGTGATGGATAAACCATCAAAATGGGAAGACTACCTACACTTGGTAGAGTTTTCTTATAATAATGGGTACCAAGCATCTCTATAGATGAACCCATTTGAGGTACTTTATGGAAGAAAGTGCAACACGACAGTAAGTTGGGATAACCCAGCAGATAGAGTAGTGGTTGGGCCAAATTTTCTCAGGGAAATGGAAGAGAAAATGTTGAAAATAAAGAAAAATTTAAATGTTGCCCAAGACAGGCAGAAAATATGTTGATAAGGTCATAACTCACAGGGAATTTAAAGTGGGTGACCATGTATTATTGAAAGTGAAATCCAACAGAAGTTCTCTGAAGTTGGGAAATTGTTCAAAGTTGGCAGCTCGCTATTGTGTGTCGTTTGAAATCCTAGAGAGGATTGGTCCAGTAGCTTATATGATTGCATTGCCTGCATCTATGTCTATTCATAATGTATTCCATGTATCATTGCTAAAGAAATATATACCTTATGCTAATCATGTTATTGATTGGAATGTGATTCAGGTGGAGCAAGAAGGCACTTTTCAAGTGTATCCAATGTGCATTCTGGACCTGAAAATCAAACAGCTCCAGAATCAAGCAATAGGACTTGTAAAGGTCCAATGGACCTAGTACGGTCCTGAGGATGCTACTTGGGAGCATGAGGATGCAATGCGGGCAGAATACCCTCATCTTTTTTAGGATTTTTGAAATTTTGTTGTACATGGGTACATGATGCACTGATTAAAGTGCATAAATAAGGGGAGGGGATTGTAATATCCCTAAGGCCAAATCCAATTGTAAATGTAAATACAAATGTACTTAAGTTGGTGAGTTGTTTTGATATCATTTTTGTATGCATATTTCATGGCATAGTGTGCGCATGTACTACGCAGTAAAATGAGGAAGTGTGCACATTCCAAGATACTGCGCACAACATCTCAAGTGCGCGTGATGTTGAGGCCAGGGAGCCTTTGTGTATATGATATGTTTTATAGGCTGGTGAGCCAGTTATTATAAGTTAGGATTCTTATGTTTTGATTAGGCTGGAGAGCCTATATGTTAAAGGTACGTGCGCCTGTTTTTGTACATGTCTCATATTTAAGAGATGGGGGACTAAGCTCCACTAATTAGAGAAAGGGAGGGGCTAAATTAAGGAAAGGGGCTAAGCTAGGGAGATTGAGCCAAAAAGGAATATTATATTAATATTTCTTAAATCATAAAGTATAGATAATTATTTTATCCTAAGTTCTAAAGTTGGGGACAAGTGGGCCAACATAGCTCCCAACACGACAAGTGTCAAGTTGGGGACATGCATACATATTGTTGGGATGGGGCCCCCATCATTGGGACAATCATATTTTCCATGATTCCCTCCATCATTCATTGATGATTTCATGACCATTTTCACTCACGCAATCATTTATCCTCGGACAATCATTTCACTGTATCTGAACTTGTATCCATAGCCATTTTGTGTTGGTGTACCTGGTTAGCTTGGGAAGCTGGACTAAAGAAGCGGGTTGTTAGGCCCATGGGATACTGAAGAAGCAGGTTGTCAGGCCCATGGTATATTGAAGAGGCGGGTTGTCAGGCTCGTGAGCAATTCTCTGGGTGAGATAATTGTTGGGAGTTGATTTCCTAAAGGTGATAAATTGCAGCTATAGGGCTCTGAGACTTCCTGTCTGGCCTCTTGCTGAAGCCCTAGAAGGGAAGTGGGGTAGCCGAGGGAATATTGAGAAGATAAGGGGCACACTTCCTTGGGTGGGAGAGGCATGGGGGGGGGGGAAATGAGAGATTGTAGGTTGTTAGTTGAGTGAGCACCGAGACGGAGTCTTTCCTATTTTCTATGAGCCATTAGCATGTTTAGGAACCCTTTACCCAAGTGGAGTTTAGTCCCATCTCGGGGGTGACTCACTGTTGAGAGTGATGAACAGTGTGTTCTAAGGCTGGGAGGTTCGTGGAAGGTCTGCATGCAATTGGTGACATTCTTACCAAGATAAATGCCAATTGTGTCTTAAGTTTACATACTGCATTGTTATTTACATGTTTATTTTTATGGGTATTTCCTGTATATGTTGCATGTATGCGTTCATTGTTATTTCATTCTGAATCCATGCATTTACGAAATGTATTCGTCTGTTTACGTTTTACATGTAAATATTTCGCAGGTGTTCTGTGTACATATGTTTTAATTGCATACAGTTAGAAACATTTATGTAGCATAGCTCAGTTAGATGTTGAGTATGTTATAGTATGTTTTACATAGAGAACGGTTGTGTTCTCTGGCGTAGCGTGACCGACATGGATGGTCGGGGATGTTACAATTTGGTGTCAGAGCATGAAAGAATGTTCTGGAGTGGCATTTCCCAACCTGTGGGTGGTTGGGGATGTTACAAAGGTAGTTCTTTGAATGGTGTCTAATGCGACATCGTTCATCACGTGAAATGCTAGGATGAAAACATTGGGTCTGGAAATAGAGAAGAATGTCTCCATACCATGGATCAGATGTACTAATGAGGAAAAAGGATTCATCGGGAAGGGAATCACTGGGTTCAATATTCTCATCAGTATAGGGAAGACCACAAATCAATTCCGCAAAAAACAACAATTTTTAATCTTTGGATTTGGCAAACTCGAGATTGAATTCTTGGATAATGACGATCCATTTGGAATATGTTCCCCCAAGTACTTGACAAGTGAATATGTGGTACATGGGGTTCAAGTATGAAATGATTGTGGTAGTGGGTAATGGAATATAGTGGAAAAATATTTGGATGGAAATAACTACTGCCAAAGCCAACTTTTAAACATGTGAATATTGGAGTTCGGGACCTGATAGACTCTTACTCAAATAATAGATCACATGTTCGGTGTCATCATCATCTTCTTGTACTAACACCATAGAAATAATGGAAGCAGAGGCAGCCAAATAAAGGATGTAATCTTTCACATAATTGGGTGGATGAAAGAGTGGTGTATTCGTTAAAGAATGCTTGAGATCATCAAATGAGCATTGAAAAGTTTCATCCCAGATTAAAGGGGCATATTTCTGTAGTAATCTCATGAATCCTTTAGTAATTTCAGCGTAATTGCAAGTAAAACGACAAAGAAAGTTTTCCTTCCCTTGCAAACTTTGTAGTTGGGTAAGGTTATTGGGAGGGGGAAAAGTGAGAATGGATTTGAATTTTAAGGGATCCACCCTAATCCCATCTTTGGATGCTACGAAGCCAAGGAGTCATCTTGATTCAACAACAAAAATGTGTTTATGGGGGTTTATATGTATGTTGTAAAACCTGCATCTAAGGAAGATGGCCTTTATATGACCAATGTGATCTCATCGATGAGTCAAGTGAGATGGAAAGTCATCGAGATAAGGTTCAACGAAATTTTTAATGTTGTGGAATGCATACTGTTATCACCAATTCTTGCAAGGGGGATGTTTCTCTCCAGTTTCAGGCCCTTGGTGTAAAATGAGAAGAAATGGGGTTTAAAATCCCATCAAATGCATTTTATTCAAAGGCTGCATCCATGAGCGCCAAGCGCAGTACTTAGAGAATATCGTTTCAGCATAAAAAATCAAGCAAGCAGGTAAAGACTGTTTTCAATGCGAGGATCCATCCATGGAGAAGATTGACGGTCAGCAGGTAATTGTGGTCAATGGAGTTGCACAAGGTTTAGTGCAAGAAATAGCACCCATATCATCGAAATGATCGGGGTCGTCTGATCTAGTGGGGAAAGGTGGCAGCTAGTCGACGTTTCAGGAATCGACATTTAGGGGATCGCTAGTTGGGAGGACAGGGTTCTCCCTTGGGTTTCAAACCCCCAAAATGCGAAATGTGAAGCTCTGAGAGCCCGAACCACGGTCATAGCCTAGGGTTCCATGGAAAAGCAGGGCCTAAAGAAAGAGGACAGGTGGCAGTTCTTGAGCCATTTCATGAAATGAGGAAGAGATCCATCAAGGATGCCTAGTGCGAGAAGTCCAGAAAGGATCAGGACAGTTAATCTACTGAAGATCTCAATTGTCCAATGTGATTTAAAATGAGCATGGATCTGGGTGGTCATGATCCACGTGCCTAGATCTACAGATGAGGTCCAATTCCAGACCCCCCCCCCCCCC
>ML789254.1:54042-74553 GCA_009831015.1 Picea engelmannii
TTAATGGGGGAGGGTCCGGAATGGGAAGCACAAGTCTGAATGACTTGGATTGAGGTGCTTGGATCTGCAACTGAGGATTGATTCTAGACCCCCCTTGCCATTCTGCCTTTAATAGCAGGGGGGGTCCGGAATGAGGTAGTTTTGTGCGGGCCCATTTAAACCTCTTACCACTTCCCCTTCTGCTTACCACTTTCACCTCTCGCCGACATTTTTCCTCCACTCCGCCTATCTCCTCTCCCTGTCACTTCTACCGCTCCCCTCATACATTTCTCTCCCGCACACCTATCCCTCCATTATCCCAAGTGCAAGTTTGACTCGAGCCTCTTTGATCCTAAGGAAGCAGTTATTGAAGCAGTTGGTGGTGGGTGGACATCATTTCCACCATAAATGGAAAGCCAGAAAAGGACAATCTGTGGGGAAAGACTATCAGTCCAGTCTAACAAAGATCACGTCTAACATTAGACTGCATGGGAAGTCTGACAAGAAAAGGCCCGACATAAACTATTGCGTCTGGCAGAGAGTTTGCATGCACAGTTTGACCGAAGTGACTTGGACGTCATGCCATGGAAACCCGAGAAAGTTCTTGCTATGAATTTTTGGTTATATGTAGGCATTTTTTCCATTTTGTAAAATATCGACGGTAGAGTTAAGCTCCCGACTGTAAATTTTTTATGAAGCACTAGTTTTCCTAGTTATGCAATTATATCTGAGACCTCCTGTTTAATGAAAGTCAGCCTCTTTAAATCTCTCTGTAAGTTCTGTTTTAAGACACTCGAAATTGGCAGGTCCAATCGAGGGTGATTATTTTGTGTGATGTATGTTTGATCATGACAGTGTTTTCACCAATTTTAAATCAATTTCTTGTGTTGTATTTTCTCCCTCTTACCTTGAGTAACTCATTGGAAGATTCAAGCGTGATGTTATAGTAGCCACCGTGATGCAGGTTTGATCACTGTGTTACTATAACTGTGTCATCCTATCACATTTAAGTGTTTTTTTCTTTCTTCTCCAAGATTCTAGAAGGTCTGATGCCCATAGTAGTCTTGCCCATCTCTCTCACCAAGTCTTCCTCTTGCTCATTTTAAGCTCAACTTTCTGACTAAGTTAGATTAAGACCTCACCTGTTGATGCATAGCCTAGTCTAGGGTTCTGAGTTAAAATGATACGGTTCTGAGTTTACTTCCATTTGATCACCCTTTTTATAAACAAATTGTGAAATAAACTGATGGGTATCAAGCTTACTCCTACTGCAATCTAGGAGTGACTTTTGGTGCTAACACATACGACATAGCCCACTGAAAAGTGGCTCCAATGTTTTTTAGGCCAAAGGGTAATTTCTGATAGGATAAATTCCCCCATGGGAAAATAAAGGCTGTTATGTGTTGATTAGTCGGTAAGATGTCGATCTAGTTATATCTAGAAAATCCATTCATGAAAGAGAAAATGATGCTTACGGTGCAATTATCGATAATTTTGTCAATAAAGGATGTAGGGTAATTGTCCTTTGGACAAGCCTTATTAAGATCCTGATAATTGACACAAACACAAATTTTCCCTTTTTTCTTGGCAACCATAATGATTGTGGAAACCCATTCAGTCAGAGGGACATGATAAATAAAACCAGATTTTAATAATTTTCAACTTCTTCCTTGATCCTCGTGGTTTTTTTGGGATGAACCAGGCAAAGTTTCTGTCTCACAGGTTTGACTGCTGGGTAATTATTGATTTCATGCACAATGATCCAAGGATCAATCCCTAGAATTTATTCATAGCTCCAAGAGAATATGTCACACAATTATTTAAACAAGGCAGTATAAGTTTCAACTTCTTCAGTTGAAAAATTGGCACCTAGTTGTATGCTTTCCACAATACCTTCTTTAATGGATATGTCGATAGTAATTGTGTGAGAGATATTTCCCAAATTCCCCTCGAAGATGGTATCCCGAGTGAGTATAGAATATTGGGGAGAGTCAACGATATCAATAGGAAATATAGAGGAAATATATTTCTCGATCTCATCCAACTAGGAACAAAGGACGAATGATGGTGGTTGTCATCCCATGGTGTATCCTCGATACTAAGCATTTCCATAATAGATTCATCTGATGGGAAAATATGTAGGATGTAATTGAAAGTAGAGGATAGGGAATCTAACCAGGATGGTAACGAATATGTAATAGATGCCAAATTATGTTGGTCATATAGTGAAGGAGAGGTATACTAAATGGCGTCGTATTTGACCTCTAGAGGACTAAGTGGAATAGTGTCACCTATTGTATCGAACTCTAAGGGACTAGGTACAATCCATAGATCAGATGATTTGAAGGATTGATGTGCCATAATTGAAATCATATTAACCATTACTATGTGTTGTGTGGTTGGAGGAAGAGGTGTGGGGAAGGTACCCATGAGCAACGAATCTTTCAAGAGACCTACCGAAACAATTTCATAAGTAATTTTTGAGTCTCCCAGAAAAGGAATATTGTTGGTTGTTTGAGTGTGAGCGTTAGGGGTGCAATAATATAACTGATCAATGGTCACAATTTTACCTTGATAAGGGAATTCGACACATAAAAAAACCTATGAAGCGGAAAAATCCATAGCATAGAACCAACCTCTCCTTAGAAACAAGTTATAATCAAGGGGAGCATCAACTACTTCAACATCTACAGAAACAGTTTTTCCTCCCAATTGAATGACTGAGGATTCTAACAATCCATGAGGAAGAAAACCTCTTCCATCAAATGCTCTTAACATGGTGGGAGATTGATTAAGACCGGGTAATTTAAGGCCTTTCCAGAAAACCAAGGATATGACACATATGGATGCCCCCTCATGCAAGATCATGCGATGAATATGTTGATTATGGAAAATGACATCGATTTGGAAATCAATTTGGTGAGAGAGTCATGATTTAAAATTATCTAGGTTGAACGTGATATTATTGGATGAATCAGGAGCTATAGTGCCAATGGCTTCCAAGAGAGTTCTACATTGGCTAGGGAAGTGTTGTAGAACTTCAAGAGATGACATAGCGCAAGGTTCTTGGGCCAAATATTCAATAATGTTGTAGTTTTTAGTAGCATGAGAACTAGGATTAAAGGTCGGCTTTCAGATTGTGCTTTGGGGTGGGCATAGGATAGAGTTGAAGTTCGGTTTCTAAATCTGAAGTGGTCCAGATGGAGGAGTAACTGAAGTGGATGGTGGATCCAGTGTAATCATAGTAGTTACTTTTTCCTTATCGGGTTTACCTAGTGGTGTCTCATACATCATAGTGTGAGTGGTCAAATTTGTAAGTTTCAAACCTGCGAAGTAAAATAATGCATATATATTCTTAAGAAAAACATAAGTTAATCAATGGCTCATTCACATAGTACACAGAGATTTATACCGAAAACCCTCAATTGGGAAAACCTTTCTTATATTCATTATATCGAATTTCACCATTCACCAAACAATATATAAAATGTTTTTAGGTATTCCATAGATATCAAAACCATAATCCCTTAATACAGGATTAATTTAGAAAACCACTAAAAATAGAAAAACCTGGCCCAAAAAAAAATAAAATCGGGGCGTTGCCCTGACCCCCATCAACCCTGGGCTACCACTCATTGTCGAACACTATGTGTAACTAGGGGGGGGGGATACCTTCCCCCCTGGGACCCCCCTAGGAAAGTTCCTGGTGCACACGACACAAAGAACACTACTAGAGGGATCGTCAGACGCAGTTGTCAAATATGACACACCCACACACACACATGCAAAGAATATAAAACATACCCAACATTCTCCCACTTGTTGTTTTCTTTGCATCCAGGGGTCCAGGGGATTATATATTCAAAAATCCAGGGTAGCAATGCCCATTGTTACTCTACACCAGGAGAACATTTTTGTGCTCACATACTTTGTCAATGAATTTGCAACATTCTTCAAAGTGTCAACCTTTTCTAGCAACACCTTCTTTTCCTCAACCATGTCTCTCACAAAGTGATGTTGAAAATCAATATGATTTGTCTTCGAATGATAAGTTGGGTTCTTTTCCAAGAATATTGCACTCGGATTGTCACAATCTAATCTCACTGCTTGTTGTACCAACCCAATACCTAAACATAATCTTTGTAACCATATTGATTCCTTTCTTTCATGAGTGGCTTCCATGTATTCAACTTCTGTAGTTGAGAGTGCCACTACAGCCTGTCTTTTGCTCATCCAACTGATTGTTCCTCCAAATAGGTTAAACACATACCCACTTGTAGATATTATGTGATCAAAATCTCTAGCCCAATCTACATCAACAAATCCATGTATGTCCAACACTCTGTCCAATCCTGGTCTTCCTTGGTAGCACAATCCATAACTGGTAGTGCCACGAAGATACTTGAAGACCCTATTTACTACTGTCCAATGTTCCTTCCCTAGTTTTGACATATACCTTCTCAAAACTCCCACTGCATGTGCAATGTCCGGTCTAGTACAGACCATTGCATACATCAAACTACCAACTGCACTGGCATATGGAACATCGGACATGTCCTCTTCTTCTTCCTGTGTCTTGGGACACTTATCTGCAGATAAATTTACACCTATAGGAATAGGAACCTTGACCAATTTACTTCCATGCATATTAAACCTTTGCAATATCGTCTCAACATATTTTCTTTGATTCAACCAGAGTTTCCTGTTTGCATGATCTCTTTTAATATCCATTCCCATAATGAATTTAGCAGCACCGAGATCCTTCATGTCAAATTTGGAGGATATTTGTGATTTTACCTCCTTTATAACATGCATGTTATTTCCTACCAAAAACATGTCATCAACATACAACACTACATAAATGAAGTGATTACCAACCTGCTTGGAATATACACAGTGATCATCCCTACTTCTTACAAATCCCAATCCAAGGATGTATGTGTCAAACTTTTGGTACCACATCCTAGGTGATTGCTTCAGACCATATAGTGACCTTTTTAGCTTACAGACCAGCTCTTTCTTTCCCTTCACTACAAAGTCTTCTGGTTGCTTCATGTAGATTTCTTCTTCCAGATCCCCATGTAGGATTGTTGTCTTCACATCCATATGTTCAACTTCAAGATCAAAAGCAACAACAATAAATAAAAGAAATCTAATAGAATTTAACTTAGCAACAGGAGAAAAAATCTCACCAAAGTCAATTCCCTCTACCTGGGAATAACCTTTTGCTACTAATCGAGCTTTGTATTTCTTCACTTTTCCTTCTGCATTAAACTTCTTCTTAAACAACCATTTGCTACCAACACATTTTCTTCCAACTGGCAACTCAACTATATCCCATGCCTCATTCTTGTCCAAGGAATCCATTTCTTCAACCATGGCCTTCCTCCAGAGTTTACTATCCTTTGAATTCACTGCTTCCCTGATAGTTCTGGGATCATCATTAGTAATATATAAAGAAAAATTGGAATGGAAATTGGGTGGACTATACCTTTCTAGTTGCCTTCTTTCTCTCACTGATCTCCTCAATACTGGGGTATGAGATTCATCTTCTTCTTTTGCTTCATCTTCTTCAAATGATTCATATTTTGCATCATCCAACTCTAGATCTATTTTCTCAGGTTCATCTTGCCTTGGTAGGAATTCCTGTTTGGACACATCTTTTATCTCTCTAAAAACAACATCCCGATTGTAAACAGTCTTCTTAGTTTTTGGGTTCCAAAGCTTATAACCTTTCACACCATCTTTATAACCAATAAAGATACACTTTTCAACTTTTTTATCCAGCTTACTCCTATTTTCCTTTGGAACATGTACATAAGAATCACAACCAAACACTCTAAGATGTTGAAGAGAGGGCTTCTTTTCAGTCCATACCTCATGTGGATTTTTTTCATCCAACATTGATGAAGGTGATCGATTGACCAGGTAACATGTTGTACCCACTGCCTCTACCCATAATTCTTGTCCTAGCTCGGCACCATTGAGCATGCTCCTTGTTTTTTCCATCAGTGTCTTGTTCATCGTTTCTGCAACTCCATTCTGCTGAGGAGTATAAGGAGTAGTATTCTGCCTTGCTATACCACACTTCTTACAGAATTCTTCGAATTCATTTCTGCAGAATTCTCCACCATTATCTATTCTCAATACCTTTATTGTCTTCTCTGTCTGATTTTCTACCAGAGCCTTAAACTCTTTAAATTTATCAAATACCTCAGATTTATTTATAAGAAAATAAATCAATGTGTTCCTTGAGAAATCATCTATGAATGAAACATAATGCACAGACTTACCTAGTGATGGAACAGGCACAGGTCCAAACACATCACTGTGTATCAACTCTAAGATCCCCTTTTCTCTTGTAGCACCAGATGGGAATCTTACTTGATTATGTTTACCATATATGCAATGTTCACATAAATCAAAATCTAGAGTGCAATTAGACATAGCTTCAACCATGTCTTTACCGTGTAGTGTTCGAAGGCCCTTTTCTATAATATGCCCCAGTCTTTGATGCCACAGTATGGTCTTATTTTCAAGGACGATATTGGTCTTGTATTCTTTATTTGTTTTCTCAAGGACAACATAACTGTTACACCCATTATTATAAGTTCTTCCCAACAACTTGTAGAAATTTCCACACCGAACTCCCCTCATCAACACCATTGCTCCTCATACCATATTGCAAGTGTTCTTTCCAAATACAGTATCCACTCCTGCATCATCCAACTTGCTTACATATATTAGGCTCCTGGCAAGTTTTGGAATGTGAAGAAACCCAAGGAGAGTTCTAATCCTTACATATTTTTAGCCACAACTTAACCCTTCCACATCCCATGATTTTAGTTGTCGAGTCATCTCCTAGGAATACATCACCACCATCATATTTTTCATATTCAGAGAACCACTCCCTATGAGGAGTCATATGGTATGACACACCTGAGTTGATCAACCACACATCACAGTCTGCATGTGTACCTGTAGATGCCAGGTAAACATCACCTCCTTCTTCAGTGGAGGTTTTCACCTCTATGGAAGAGGTACTATTAGATCCCTTTGGTTTTTCAACCTTCTTATACTTGCAATCTTTCTTATAATACCCTGTTTTACCACACTTCCAACATTTCCTCAAATATTTTCCTGGAGACTTAGATTTACCTGTAGATTTAGATCTCCCTCTCGAAGGCTTACCAGGATTCCTGTCTTGGGTACGACCTCTTACAAATAAAGCATCTGTGCTATGACTATCCATGCTTTTCCTCCTCATATTTTCAGATAACAAGGATGAAACTACATCCTCATACTTCAATGTAGATTGTGTGGTACTACCAATTGCTACAACCAAATTATCCCAAGAGTCTGGAAAAGAACATAACAAAGTAATACACTCATCTTCTTCTGCAATCATAAAATTAACAGAGACAAGTTGACTTACCAGAGTATTAAAGGCATTTAGATGTTGTGTCACAGAATATCCATCTTCCATCCTAAGATGATACATCTTATTTTGAAGAAACAACTTGTTTACCAGGGACTTTGATTGATACAAATTCCTCAACTTATCCCATAGTTCCTTGGCTGTAGATTATCCCGAGACATTAAAAAACACTGAATCTTCCAAGCAGAGTCGAATAGTACTCCTTGTTCTTTTGTCCAACTTCTCCCAATCTTCCTTCGACATACTAGTAGGTGGTGTACTAGTAGGTTGTGTACCAGTAGCCTGTGTTCTAGTAGAGAATGTACCAGTAGGCTGTGTACCAGGATCCATAGCGATCCATTATTCTTTGTCTACAAGAAGGTCCTCCATATTGATCTTCCATAGCTTAAAGTTTTTACCATTGAACTTCTCTATCTCGATTCTAGATGAGCTCGCCATTCCTCTTTCTATACTTGAATATCCACTGCAAAAGCTCCCACTAAACCCAGGTTTATCACAGACCCAAGATAAACTTGATCTATCAAGATCGAGCCAAACCCTCAACAACAAAGGTGTACTTTGAAGCCAAAAATGAGCTCTTATACCTATTGGCAGCCAATTCACATTTTTATACTGTCCTTATAAGCTGCCTACACCAGAGTTTCGCAAACTTGATTTTCGTCGCAACCTTCGAATAAAACGACACTATTGTTTTATATGTGTTTGCCCACTTCCCCTTGTTCTTGTTTTCATGACTGCAAGTGTGAAAATTTTGATTTTGAAGTCATCTTAAAAACGTCATTGGATTGTTATGATCGCTCTTGTTTATATGCTCATTTCGTTTCCAATTTATTTATCGTTATACAATTGACAAGACTCCAAGATCCTTATTCATTTTGCATTCTTTATTTGTTAATATGACTTCATTTTACAAGACTATGATGATATTATTTTGATCAAGTTTGTGATGCATTGGTGATTTGATATGTTCTTTGATCGATTCCCTTGACACATTGGTTTCATGAGAATACATTGGTGTTATGGTTAGACCCTTGGTATAAATCATTTCATACAACACATAGTTCATATAATCGAACCCTTGGTGTGATTTCAAATTATTTCTTTGGTTTTAAAACTATGACTATTGCTCGCGCAAATGTTTGGTCCACGTATCATAGATTTTATTAATTGTTTAAATGGAATAGTTTTTTAACCTATGAAATAGTGGTTTGAATCGTTGTATGCGCCGATGGTTGTACTATGGGATATGACTATTTTGCATGGGTTGAACTAGCTCCACCACCTTCGCACGTTCTGTCATTAATGATTTCCCCCTATCCCAGTTCACCTTTGCTAGTTTTCGGGCGAGCCTGTGAGTTATCGACCCTGTGTATACTCTGTTCGAACCCTTACCCACTCACCCTGCTCACCGTGTGTTCCTGTCTATGGCACCGGTGGTGCACATAGAGCCGAATGGTAGCCAATATCTGTTGCTATTCGATAATGCCCGTAAAGATTTAGAAAACAGTGGTTGGCTAGTGTTTATATAGAGATTCGAGGGTTTCAACTTTTGTGTTGCCCAACAATTCTCCCTCACCTTTGACGGTTGCCAAGCTAAAGTCGGAGACATACAGCTCAAGCTCAATGAAAAAGTCATAAGCTTTGTTACAGGACTGGAAGCCACAGGGGAAAGGTGGTTTAAAAACTCCAAAGTCGACGAGGTGTCGTGGCCTTTGTTATTCGTATCACAAAAGGTTGCGTCCTATGATAAAGGTATGCCTATTTCTACCCTCAAACCCCGGTGGCACAATCTTCTGGTAATTGTGAAACAATTTGTGACCTGTGAAGGTCGGTATGGATTGGTTTTTCTGTATCACCTCCGGTTGTTGATGAATTTCATGGGCTATCCTTTGAACATGCCACATTAATTCTTGCGTAGTATTTACAAAATGTCTAAGAGATTCAAGCGCAAGAAGGCTGATAGCATCCTTTTTCATCACAGCTTGATTAAGCTCATCGTCGTCCACCATTTGAGTCTTCATGGCGATAATTGGCAAGCCTTTCTATCCAGAAATGGCTTTGCTAATCCGGAGTCTGTTCAAATCGATAAGGCTGTGGTTAGTGAGACTATGGTCAGGCCACCCGTGCCATTCCATATCCTTTTACCCCCTGCCAAACCCTCGGTTTGCCCTGACATCGACCTACTCGACATCATAACCAACCCGTGTACAAAAGATAAGACTGAGGCCGTCAAGAAGCCTGTGAGTAAGAAAGTCAAGGGTAATCCTACTGTCAATAGTAAAGGGAAGAAGAATGCTCGATTGATATCGAGACTTTCTCGGAACAAACCTAAACAGAACATTGACCAAAATCCCATAGTGTTGAGCAAGGACTCGGACTCCGATATCGAGCATTTCCTAGCTAAAGAGTACCCCTATTCTCATGGCCTGTGCTCTACGAAACCCTATGACTTTGTCTCTAACTTACCCCAGTGCCTAAAAAATGACCCAAATTACCTGAGAATCAAGTTGCACAATGAAACCCCTATTGGCTTAAACAAACCCTCGCCTGTGTTATCAAAGCTCGAGCAACCATCATGTATCCAATGTAACGCTTGGCTAGAGAATTATTACATTGACGTTCCCCTGTTGCAATCAAAGATCAAAGCATTAGAAGAACAGGTGACAGTGCTGGCGAAGGAGAACCATAGGTTACAAGCCAGTGAAAAGAAACAAAAAACCACCGGTTTGATTGTCTTTAGGAATGTTGAAGCGACAACAGCCTTTTTCAATTCCAAACTATCATGACCGAGTTGTTTTCTGATTGTCCAGGTATGAATTTCCATATGAATTTCGCTTTGTAAGTTTGTTTGAATTGATATAACAGATTGGGTTTTGCTTTCAAATTAGCTATGTTCGTTTTAACACATTTGAAACGATTATGTTATAGTTTAGACGATTTTGTTGTGGATCATGTATAGTAGATTCATTTTGCTAAAATTAAATGTAGATATGATTTGGTCACACGATTTTGTCATGCCCAGCTTAGTATAAGCAATTGATTGGTTTTTCATTATGTTTGGCTTGTTTTTGAATCAATTATGTTCGTCTAATTTAGATAGTTGATTGGGTTTGATCTCGATTAGTTTCGTTTAACTCAAAACAACCCTGTTGACCTCAATCTACCAGAAACGGCCTTGTTTTGTATTGAATCAATATTTTCGTTTGAATTTTGATTACATTCGACCGGTGCAAAAGATCTATTTGCTAAAATCATAGAGTTGTGTTGATTGATACGATTTTACATAACGATTATGTCGTCTCCAAACTGTTTCGATTTGTTCCTTTTTTATTTGATTTGCAAACGATTGTTGTGTGTCTTGAGTTAGCACGATTTCTTGTATGAGTTGGATTGGTATCGAAAGCAGATTTGATGCTCCTCTGTTGGTTTTGATTTTCAAAAACGATTTTGTCAAGCTCAAATCGACATATTTTGTCTCTGTTGAATTTGTATGAAAAACTCGGCTAATAGTTCGTTTTGAAATTGATTCAAGAGATGATTTCATTGGTTCCCCAACTATCAATCGATTATGTCTGCTCCCAATTGGAAATAACAAACGTTTGCCAAATCCCACATATCCTATTATCAATTGATTAATTCAATTACGATTTCATTTGTTTCAATTTGCATACAAGTTTTGGTTTGATTCGCTCTGTTTGGCATTAGTGATTAAAGACTTGATTGAATGAGTCGAATATAATTCTTTAAGATTTGAATTAGTTTTGAAACGATTCTGTTTTCAATTTAGACCAGCTACAGAATCGCAAGATTCTGTAGCTAGTCTTAAAAATTAGATTTTTGTCAATTTTATCAATAAAATATCCTCTAATATTGTCTATTCTTGTCCTCTTTCAGGTGCATACGAATTACAATGATCTATTGAGCATGTTGTAGCAGTTTAGGAGATACTTTGGATATGGTTTTGTTTTAGGTTGTTAGCTTGAGTTAGAAAATTGGGATATTATCCCCAGATTTGTGTAAACTGTTTTGATAATTCCCACAGGGATGTTTTACCCTATGGGAAGTCATTAAATACTGGTCAATTTTTTGTAATACCATGATCTTCACGGTGGAGAGAACTAGATTATGGATTTGTGATACAGACTGGGATGAAAGTTGATGTCTTGTAACAGCTTTCGCTTTCAATATATCAAACTTTTGTTTCAAGTTTTATTCGTATCAGTTTGCAATTAATTATAGACTACTTTAGCTATCGTAATTCTTTGCAGGTTGACATGACTTGGTTTATGTGTTATCCATATCTGATCTCTCCTATTTTAAAAGTACAACAATTACTTTGTTTTAGCTAATGAATTACATATTTCTCTTCTTCGTTAATTGAATCATTTTGTACAAATCCTAGCACACAGATTTATCTAACTGCGATGATTTGTAAATTATAAGATTGCTGTAATTTTTTTTATGTCTTGTTTGTCCTGTCATTTATATTTGAAAACTTTCCGTTTACGAGAAGCTCATGGAGAATCTAGTGTGGGTTTCCTCCCATCGAACAGCTGAACTGGATTCTTTACACAGGACAAACTGGAAAGCATTATTACAGGTTAGCTTATTAGTGTTATTTAAGTAGTTTAGATAGATATAATGTATAGTTCAGATTTGTAGTTAGAGTTATTATTTTAGTTTCTTAGCTTAGATAGTTTTTATTTTATTTCTTTTTCATAAAATTAAAAAAAAAAATCAAAAAACAATGGTTTCGTTGTCTTAGGACAGTTTACAAATGATTTTTGCAGGTTTTCATCTAAATCTGTAATCTGTAAATATTGTATATTTGTAATTGAATCCGATTCTGTTGATAATTGAACATTTAATTTTATAGAATTATAGTTGTATAATTTAGGTGATAGATTTTATATATGTAGTTTAGATTTGTTTATTAGTTTGCCTTAATTATTGTTTTTATTTAGATTAGTTTATTAGTGTAGTTTTCATTTGTTTTTCTAGGACTTAGATCGGCCAACGGAGCCGCTAAACCCGTCAGGGTGGGTTATCCCAAACGGATTGGGTTATTTAGACAATCCCGGACCGGATCCACTCTTCCAGTTGGCGAGCGTTCAATTTCTCCTGTCAACAATACCACATGTAAGTTTTAAACCTACGAAAAGCAATACATATTGATTCTTAAGCAAAACATAAATTATTCAATGGCTCATTCACATAGTACACAGAGATTTATACCGGAAACCCTCAACCGAGAAAACCTTTCTTATATTCATTATATCGAATTTCACCATTCACCATACAATATATAAAATGTTTTTAGGTATTCTATAGATACCAAAACCCTAATCCCTTAATAGGGGATTAATTTAGAAAACAACTAAAAATAGAAAAATTCGCTAAAAATAGCAAAAACCACCCCAAAAAAAAACAAATTGGGGCGCTGCCCCAAACCCCAAGCTACCACCCGTTGTTGAACTTTGTGCGTAACCAGGGGGGGATACCTTCCCCCCCTGGGACCCCCCTAGGAAAGCGTCCAATGCACACGACGCAAAGAGCTCTACTAGAGGGATCATTAGACGCAGTTGTCGAATCTAAAGTGCCCACACACACACATGCAAAGAATATAACACATACCCAAAACAATCAACCCCATTAATCATATAAATGTGTGCACTCGATGAAGCTTCCTCATTAGGAGGATGACTTCGACTACTTTCTATTGGAAGTGCATGATTTTGTGCAACCAATGATTGTTGTTGTGGAAACGGATGTGTCAATACAACAGATTGGGAATTTCCTTTAAAAATATTAGCAAATTCATCTCGATGGGGACAGTCTCATGTGTAGTGATGTTCACCACAAATGATACATGAAAATTTCAGTTTGTGTTGCAGTTGCTTTTCGGTAGCAGGTGTTTCTATTTGTGTTTTTGTATTTTCGGTTTGATTATTATTTTTATTGGGTTTATTCTTAGTCTTCTTCCCCCCCCAGATTTTTGTGGAGAAAAATATGGAACTGCATTCACCTTAGATACTTGAGTTGGGGTGGATTTTGATGAGAGTGGAGTCTTCCCGACAGTTGGGGAAGTGGTTGAATGATTGGTTGTGATGGTCTACTGTGAACTGAGTTGGGTTTCGATGGAACCGATAAATCCATCCAAATGAGCAGTGGAGGATGGTTTTGATGGATTGATTGATGTATGGGGAGCATTTGGAATCAATTCATACAAAGTAACATATTGGAAGAAAACCAAATCCAAATATTGAGCACGAGAAATGGCTTCCTCTTATATGACTACACCACCCATGGCTACATCTTAAGCAATAGGGGGTAATAAGGATTTGGTGAACCATTCCACCAACAATTGGTCGGGAATGGTTGCTTTGATTAACCTTCGTCGACGTCTCCATTCATGAATATGATAAAAAATCTGTATGGAGTTAGTCTGATGAAGGGAGGTCAAAATTTCCATGTTTTTTGTAGCGGATAGGCAATTGGAAGGGGGTGATAAAAACCATAGCAAGTGAATTAAAATATTGAAAAGTTTCACATTGTAACTTAATGTACCATTTAGCCGATGAATCCATAAGTGTACATTGGAAAAGACGTAAACATGTAGAATTATACATCAGTAAATTTGATGAACACCACAGATGAAAATTCATAACATGATTTTTAGGGTCTTCACCAGTTTTTTCGTTAAATTTTGTAATATCATAAGGTAATTTGGAAGGAATGATTGGCCAAAAAGGGGGGTGTAATATATGATCATTGGTTAGTATTGATAGATATGGTAGATATAAAGTGGATAATAATGGTAATTGTCGATTGGATTGAAGATGATACTGGTGTGGCATAGGAACACCAATAGGACTGTAAATTGGTTGTGGTGGATAGTTGTATCTAGCAGGTCCTCCCATATGCTGTTGATTTTGACCATGAAAAGTAGGATTCATTTGTTGAGGAATTTTCATAAAAGGAGAAGGGAAACCCATTTGGCTCTTGGGAGGATAACCATTGTAACCCAGGGGAGGATAGTTATCTTGACTATTTTGAGGCGGATAACTAGTTTTCCCTTGAGGAGGGTAACTAGGTTGACTTTAAGGAGGGTAAGGAATTTTCCCTTGGAGAGGAAAAGATGGTTTTCCTTGAGGATCTCAAGTGGGATTCGGGACCCTTGGGAAGGGTTTTCTGGAATTTAATCCAAAAGGATTTGGATTTTATATTCCTCCTTGTGGGTTGGGGTTCGATGATCCTCCCTAATGTGGTTGATGAAACAATCCTCCCTGGGGTGGTCCCCAGGATTGTGACGATTTTCTAGTAAATTAAGGTTGGGATTGTCCCCTATCATCTATTGGGTAGAAACTAGGATTTGACCAGTAAAAGGGACTTTTCCCCCAGTCAAAATTTGTGTGTTGAAGGATGGTTCCCCCCCGGTAGGGATTTTCCCACTAAATAGGGGTTCCCCCCCAGTAGGGACTTGTCCTGCAGTTGGGTTTTGTTGTGTGGTATGTTTTTTCATCCTTTGATGTGAAGGTGTCCCAACAAGGTTTTGTGGAGTATATGGATCCATTTTTTGAAGAGGGATAGTAAACGTAACCATCAAGGTACTTTGAAAATGACTAGGTAATAGGACTCTTCTTTCACTTTTAACCTGTCCAAAAGTGGTAGTGAGATTGATAATTTGATTGATGGAATGGTCAATAGGTCGACCTGCCGGTACCGCATCTGCACCAGTGGTGGTAGATGCATGTGGAGGGTCAAAGAAAGGTTGGCCAAAATTAAATTTTTCATAAATATCTCTACCTTATGGAGTTCTCCATATTGGCCAAATAGGATTTTTTTTCTAGATCTACCATCTCAGTAGAGCGGATAGGGGTAGTGTATTCTTTGTTAACATTTGGTTGTATTGGTTCCATGTCTAGTTGATCGTATGGTCATGACGGTAGGCTAGGGTAATATTCTACTATAATGTTACATGAGGAGTGCACTCAGACAAGGAGTGGATCGTAAGGAATTTTCAAAGAAAGGTTTGTAGGATGGGTGGAACCTTCCTGAACCGCAACTAAAGCTCACTCAGGATTTTCTAGCAAAAGAGTAGAAACACTCCTAGCATCTGAATGGTTTTCAACCTCTTCATGGTAAGTGTCTTCAGGTGAGTTAGGAGGTAAGGGTTCGTATCCTTCTGGAGGAAACCCTTGCATCTTATGTGATATACAAATACCTTTATCAGCCATAGTACCATTTTTAAGGAAAACTAAAGTAAACAAACAACATTTTCTAAGAAATATAGAAAACCAACAAGAAAAACAATGTCTTCTCTCAATGAACGTACTAGTTGGTGATGAAATACAATGTCATGTGATCAAATTGAGAAGGGGCGAGGATATGAGCGGGTGGACCAGTTACGTTGGCAGCCTGCTTAACAGAATTACACCTTGGTGCAAGTTCCCTCGCGACTTTATCAGTGGGTTACCCTCCAAGGACCCTGAATGAGTTTAACCAACATCTTCTCTAGGTACAAAAACGACTTCCCTTCACCTTCACCTTGTGTAAGGACCCTAAATATTATTGCCACTAAGGATACCAACTCACAGTTAGCCTCTGGACAGGTACAATTGACAATTGAGTCTAAATGTATGGGTAGGATATCAAGTCCTAAATTCATCAAGAGAACTGAGGATATATGGACTGATAAACTCAAGAGGATCTCAAATGGATTCAAAATTCATAAATCTCTGAGACAAAATGAAAATATTTGATCCTTGTTGGCACAGGGGCAGACCCAGGGTTCAACTCTAACAACGCATCAACAAGCCCTAACTATTGGCCCTTTCAGCAACACCTACGAAGCAGATGAAGTCTCACCCGAAGTAGAAATAGGGGGGTTGTAGGACACAGGTGTCTACAACCAGAGGAAATACAAGGTGAATCCATAACAACAATGCAATATAACCTAGAGATCCCTTAACAATCTTATACTTAGCCTCGCGAAGTTAGCTTATACCTTGTATCTTTAATAAGGAAAACAACCATGCAATAACAGTATAACAAATAGAAAATAATACAACATCAACCACAAAGAACAATAAGATTTACGTGGTTCACCCTCTCCCTAGGGCTACGTCCACATAACTATGTTTCTTGATATTATTAGATGAAAACATACAGTTCTATCTACGCACTTAGCCGTAGATCTCTCTTTCTTTCTCTATTTCTCTTCCCTCCCTACGCACCCAACTGTAGGGTTGATCTTCACACCCAACTGAAGATCCAGAATACAGACTCAATATTGCTATCACCAACAATGACAACAATAAGAAAAAATAATCATCACCAACAATGAAACCCCTCTCAACTCTTCTAGACCTTTATTTATACATTATATGACTCTCATACAACCTTAGACCGAATTCTAGGTCTCAAATCCCTAGATCCAAAACCCTAGGTTCACATGACCCACGTTTTTAGGGATTCGCCAGCCTGTCCTTCCCTCTTTTCCGCAAGGTTCTCCACAATATCCATTGGTTTCTTCTACTGCTTGATGAGTTGTCCACGATCCATATTCTTTGATGCTTTATCTTCCCTTATCTTCTCTTCCAAAGAATTTATTTTCCTTACTTCATTCCTTCTTTCCTGCTTCTTTAACCACTTCGACCCTTCCTCAGTTTATGTGCCTTCCACGCAATTCGTACTTCATTTTTATTCTTCCTTAAACTTTGATTTCTTCCTTAATACACAACCAAGGGCCAACAAGTCCCCAACACTCACATGTGACTCATCCCGAGTCACTGGAAGATAGAGCCTTATGTTTTACTTCAACTTCAGACTACACGAAGCATCCTGTGCTTTATGATTTGTCCCTCCCTATCATGTGCAGAATGTCTTTTCTGTGTCTGGTACCCAATTTCAATTTCACTTGGTATGTAGACCCTTCTTCCTTTAATTTCACTGAGATTTGTGAGGCAACTGGTTGTTAGGATACAACTTCAACCGACTCCCATATACTAAACCATCCTTCCATTCTGCATTAAGTGACTTCAACTACACAACTCCTCCTTCTGTAACATGGGCAACTTCGAACGGTCCAAGCCAATGTGTCTTGAACTTCCCTGGATGCTTCATGAACTTGTTTTCATATAACAGTACCAAATCTCCTTGTTTAAATGCTTTCCTCTTGATATGTCTATCATGGTAATAATTTTCTCATTCTTTTTTTACTTGCTAATGAAATCCTGCAATAAACCTGTGTTCCTCTAATTCCATCAATTGCGCAAGCCTGTCTTGAACAATGCTTGTGTCATCCATACCTGTAAATGCTACTATTCTTAAGCTGGGAACCAAATATTCCATAGGGACCACTACTTCCAGGCTGTAAACTAACGTAAAGGGAGTCTGCATTGTTATTTTTTTTCAAATAGTTCGATAATCCCATAACACTGCTGGAATTATTAAATCCCAATCATCTCTGTTAACACTGCAAATCTTGGTTAGCATTGTCTCCAATATCTTATTGAAAGCTTCGACTGTACCATTCTCCTATGGGTGGTATGGTGTGCTCTTCTGATGGTGAACTTCAAAATCCTGATTCAAGGCTTCAATGGTTTTGTTAATGAAGTGTGTACCTTGATCACTCATAAGGATCTTTTGGCATCCAAATATGGTTATGATATCATCAAAGATGAATCACGCAGCTATAGTTTCACTACAGTCTTTACATGCTCTCACTTCTTCCCATATGGTCAAATACTCAGTAGCAGTGATGATGTATTGAGCTCTTGTGCGCCTTCTTGGTGAGTTGATAGGTCCCACAAAGTCAATAGCCCATTTCTCAAAGGCCTATAAAGTTAGCTGAGGTGATAAAGGAATTTCATCCCTTCTAGAAGGCTTCCCTATCCTTTGGCATACATCCCAGGCTCTGTAGTATTCCTTAGCATCCTTATGTAAAGTGGGCCACCAGAGGTCAGCTCTGTGAACCTTCTGTGTTGTTTCTTTCCCTGCATAATGTCCTCCTGCGATGCCTTCATGTGTTTCTGCTAAAATCAATGGTATTTCGGCCTCCATAACACATCTCCTCAAGATATCATCTAGTCACATCTTATATAATTGTCCAGCTATAAGTTGAAAATATGCAGCGTGGATGACCAACTGCTTCTTCTAAATGACTGTATATTCACAAGGTGACATTCCTATGGACAAGAACTAGACTATCTCGGTGAAGTGATCATCGACTTTCCTGATGTCCAACAAATATGCTTCTGGTAGGGTATCATCCAAACTTGTAGTTTCCTCTCCATGTTCTAACCTGGATAAGTGGTCATGTCCCTTATTTATTCTCCCTGGCTTGACCACAATCTCAAAATCATATTCCTGGAATAATAATAGCCATTTTCATATTCTTCCCCCCAACACTGTCTTGTTGACTAAGTATTTCAATGAAAAATAATCAGTAAACATCTTAAAATGTCCTCCCAACAAGTAGTGTCTAAAATTCTGCAGTGCGTATACCATAGCTAAGCCTTCTCTTTCAGTGGTAGTGTAGTTTATTTCATATGTAGAAAACTTCCTTCTCGCAAAGGCTATATGGTGGTAAATATATCATGCACATGACTGTGCTAACACTTCTCCTAATGCAATGGATGAAGGCTCGACATGAACATTAAATTCCTTACTCAAGTCTGGGAAAATCAAAATAGGTGCAATCACCATTTTCTACATTAGTGTGTCGAAGCTCTGCTATCATTCCTCTGTCCATTGAAACTTACTATATTTCTTTAATAACTTCTCCATAGGTGTTGTTATTTGTGTGTAGCCCTTAATGCAGTGCGCAACTGTCTAACTGAAGTAGGAGAAGGTACTATATTTCTTTAATAACTACGTTACTATATTTCTTTAATAACTACGTTACTATATTTCTTTAATAACTTTCTATAGTATCTAGTGTATCCTAATGCAGTGCGCAACTGTCTAACTGAAGTAGGAGAAGGTAGATCAACAATGATAGTGATCTTGGAAGGATCTACTAGCAACCCCTTCTTACATACAATGTGTCCTAACAACACTCCAAAAGGTGAAAAGAAGATAAACGTTTTCAGATTCAGGGCAATCTGACATTGCCTGCACTTATCTAACATTAATCTCAAACATTCAATCTGATTTTTCAGTAGGCTGAAAACGGTCCAATCATCAAAGTATGCCTCTAAACACTTGTGTAGAAACTCCTTAAATGCTTCAAACACCACCCTAGAAAATATGGATGGTGCATTCTTTAACCCAAAAGGCATCACAATGTACTGATAAGAGCCCCATTCTATTGCAAATGTGGTCTTATGTCTATCCTCCTTAGCAATTCTGATCTGGTGATAGCCTGAAAATCCATCTGTAAATGAATAGACTTTTTGCCCTCCTACATTATCTAGGACTTCATCAGTAAAAGTTGTAGGAAAAGGATCATGTAAGCATGCATCATTTAGTTTCCTTAGATCTACACAAATTCTGATTTCTCTTGATTTCTTATCTTGGACCACCATAGGGTTGATCCATTCAGATTCTTCAACTGGTTCTATGATTTATGCTTCTAGCATTCTATCTAATTCAATTTTAACTTTCTACTTGTACTTGGGATTCAGTCTGTAGGGTCTTTGCATGACCGACCTTGCATCTGGTTTCAAAGGAATATTCATATCTCCCATGGGTCCTTTAATTCCCTTCATGTCTGTAAACTTAGTTGGAAATAAGTCATGATACTCATCTAGTAGTTTTGTAATCTTATCAATAGTAGCATCATCCCAATAATCTCCAACATTTTCCAACTTAGGTGCTTGCTCTATTCCAATATTAATCTTCTTAATTTTAATAGGTTGTCCAATAAAAGGTCATTCAATCCCTGGGCCTTCTATGCCTCTCTGACCTTCAGTTTCTGCAATGTTTACATCCCTAGGGTCATCATCGTTGTAGTGTCCCCAAGGCCGAGCCCCAATGTAAACCATGCTCTGAAAGAGATTGTAAATATGTTCTATAGGCTGGTGAGCCAAGTTTTGTATAAGTTGTAGGCTTATGAGTTTTGTTAGGCCAGGGAGCCTAAGTGTTGAAGG
>ML789254.1:83853-119881 GCA_009831015.1 Picea engelmannii
TGTAAATGAATTATTGTTAAATGCTATGGAATGTGTGATTATAGTAGTAACGAGATCTGTTTCACTCTGTATTTTAAATGTGTTTAATTGTGCTTAAATGTATGTGGTTATATTGGCCTGTGTTTATTATTAAAAGAGTGTACGGAATATTACAAGAGCGCGTTAAACCTCTTGGTTCTTTAAATTGGTACACTACAATCATCATCGGCATTAATGTTATAGCAACCCTATAACTTTTGAAGAGGTGCAATCAATTCATCTTCTTCTTGTGCAAAATGGAGGTTAGGTGCCTCTTCAAAGACCTTTTGTCTTACAATTTGTAAATCTTGATCTACTGTAGGGTACTAACTTTCAAATAGGAATGTAGTTATAAAGTTCTGAGTCATTCCATACCAGTCTGTAGTGATGAGGCGTAGTTCTTATTGAAGATACCAGTTGATAGGCATAGTATCCAAAGTGTTAATGAACTTATGTACCCACTGTTCTTTAGGAATGTTGCTCCAGGATTTCTCACAACTTCACACATGGTCCTTAGGAAAACTATGACCTATGTATCGAACTTCACAACCTTCAGCTTGGTATGAAAAGTGAACTTTCATCAAGGTGCAACATTTTACCCACTTCGTGATGTTCTTCTTGTGTGTTCCCCACCATCTAGCCGACATTTCTTTCAAGGCTTCATCTAGTGCTAACAACCTCTGTTGTATTGGTACAATTACTTGAAATTCAACGAGAAATGTCTCTAAATGCTTCAATTCATCAAATGTAGGAATATTACTTAGTTATGTGCCAATCCAACAAACTGCTATGGTCAATATGGCACACCTCTATGTAGAGACTTCATACATTATGTTCTTCCAGTTTTCCAATGCTTCCTCTGAATCTTATGAGCATGGAATTTCACTTCGCCAACTTAGATTCCCATCTGTCGTAGGATTTATATAATCTTGTTGTCATGCTGTCAGTTTATAGATATTTTCTAGCTCATAGGCACAGTCTTCTTCTCTTATTGGTTCTGTGTATCTGTGACCTTCATCAGGATCGAGAGGTGCAATGACCTTAAGGCCATCACCTTCAAATGCCATTCTTGTCTTTTTTAGGTCAACAATAGCCGAATTGTTGAAAGCCCAATCAATTCCTAACAATGTTGGGTAAGGGAAGTTATCATCAACAATATCAATCATTTCAAAATATGAAAATGTCCTCATTCCATCGATGTCCACAGGGACATGCTTGATCAGAATTTGGACAAGGGGTCAAAATTTAGCCAAAAAATGAAAGTGTTCATAATCATCTCAAAACAAATGGGTGCATATCCCTCATTGTCATGAACCCAACGCACTTCGAACGGGGTCAAACAGACATCGGATGAGTGAGATATCGCGATCTGTTCAATTTGCCAAACAGACAAAAAAAATGTTGATTGTACAGTCCGTACATGATGACGTGGCAGGTGTACGACATGACACATGGAAATGATGACGTGGAAATATATGATGTGTCAATGCTGAGTTGGAAGTTGGAAGATGTGGATGAATCATGTTTCGACATGTGGCATTTAGTTGGCAAATGGGGTGGTGCCACATGGCCCAGGCATGGGCTGCCACGTGGCACCGTAATTTGGTTGTTTGTTTAAAAGTTTATGGAGTCCATGGAGATTGAACCCCGGACCTCCACCAAAAACCAAGCACTTTGGCAATGGCCACCTAACCGGCACGCCACCACTTGTTTCTTATTATATATATCATGTTATATCTATTTAAGTTGGGATACATTGTACTTTGGGGCGCGTTCGAGCTGTGGCTTAGCCCCAGCCCCCGGTCGCACACACATTGCCATATGACCATACACGGAGTGAGATCCACGAACATGAAATGGGCGTGGGTTTTAGTTTTCAAACGATCACGTGTTGTTATCCCACCACTTGTCAAGCTCTCGTACCACCTTGTAACAAAGCCCTTAACTTGCGTTGGGACGTGGACATATGGGAACCCACGCATCCAACACCTCCGTGGGTTGGGGGCTAGGTTCGCTAACGGTGAAAAAAATTCATGCATTTTGTAGAAACGAAGCGTGTGCTGGGTTTAGGCATGGAAAACACCCAGAAGCCAGGTTACTCACACAATAGGTGCGATTTGGCAAACGAGAGACAACAAGCTTGAAGGAGGAAAATGGCAGGAGGCCTATCTTCTTCATTTTTTGGCCAAATGAGGTGCCGGAAAAGCCCAAATATGGGTTTTTGGATGTTATGAATCCATTGGCACAGTTTTCAAAGGAATTTGGAGACTTATTTTGTAGGTTATTCTACCTTGAAGTTTCAGGGAGCTCTAGGGATCTTAGGGCCCCCATTGATGGAGGCCATGGTCAAATGAGCCCAAGTCTGTTTTTTGTGAGTGAATAGTCATTTTTGACTAATTGTTATGCTATGAACACACTAGGATAGGTTTCAGAGGCTTTTGAGGAATTTTACAAGTGTTTTTTCCACAAGGAAGCTCAGGGAAGCTCAAGGCTACCAGTAGAAGAGGTCATGCCCAGATGAGCCATGGTCCGTTTTCAGAGTTCTATTAGTCATTTTTTGGGTTTTTATGTATTGTGAACCCAGTGGTATAGTCAGTAAATCCATTGGAGTTGAGAAGAATCTTGTAAAAGAATATTTGACAAACTAATCCCAGAGATCCTAGTCCATTGATGGAGGCTCAAGGAGATGTAGCCCAGTTGGGGGTGAACTCCTTTATCATATTGTCTTTGTTGTGAGTTTGTTGGTTATATTTGCTGCAAGATATGTTTGTTGTGTATTTATTTAAAACACATATTTAACCTTACAAAGACCTCACACATAAACATTTAAAAGAAGCATGAACTTGACACATAAAACCTCTTGCATAACTAAGACATTGAGCAAGGTCCTGAAAAGTTTATTTTAATGGAGTAGAGGGTGCTTGCATAGAAAAACAAGTCAGCCCCCTATTTTCAGATCAATGCTCTAGTCTTCCAAAGGGGCTCATCGCCTACTGATTAGCCTAATAGGGGAGTAAATCAAATTAGGTTTTCCCATTAGTGCCCAAGTCTGCTTTGTCATAAAATTTACTTATGATCCCAAGTCGAGGACCACATGGTCTATGTTGTAGTCTCCAATCTAAACACTAAGGTGTAGTTCCTTGCCTGTCCTTCTTTTCCTAGATACTTGATTCACATCTCTACTCAATAGAGGATATATTCTCCCAACTTCATACTATCTTATTAAGTGTTGTAGTTCCTGCACAACTTTTTCATCTTTAATCAAATTGATGCAAGTATACAAGAAGTCAATAAGATTGCTTACCTCTTTTCCTTGTCTAGCTAAGGAAGAATTATCAAATTATGGAGGAATTCCACATTCCCTTACTTCTGGTTGTGCTCTATATGAAGAAGCTTGTTCTCCTACAAATTCTCTTTTTTCTTCTTCAAAGGTATGCTTTTCTTTCCTTAGATCAAACAATTGTGTCTTCTCTACAACTTTTTTGATCCTTGATCCATCTGTAGTCTTTCCTAGAGTCACCATGTCTTCTCCTATAACAATGAATCCTCTAGTAATAATAGCGACTCTAGGATCCTCACCATGAGGTTCAACTAATATTAGTTGTACTTGCTGGTTTCCACCTCGTCTTTTCTGAAGTTTTGCTAGCAATACTGGGTAGTCTTCAATGACATGATCAAATGAATTACAGTAGATTCAAGTAGTACAAGGGTTCTGACAATCCATTTCCAAGTGTCCTGGATAGGCGCAGTTATAGAAAATGATCTGACCTCGACCTCAACCCATTCCTCCTCCTCATCCTCTTCCTTTGAATCCACCACAAGGGTTGAAGTTTCCTCTTCCTGGTGAATTTAAATGCACAATGTTTCCTTCTGACTGGATTTCTCCTTGAATTATATATGTATCTCTTGACCTTTGATGCATGAGATCATAAGTCCTACAATCCTCTCATCATGCCCCACAGATTTACAGAATGTACAGTAAATATTGGTAGGTGTCTGGACATATTTCTGCATGTAATAACATTCACCAGGGCAATGTCTATTTCTACATACCTCACACCATGGTAGAGTAACCTGGTTCAAAGGGTTAGGTGCTCTAGAGGCTAAGTATTCATTAAATAAAGGGAAATTCTCTTTGTCATGGCCCTCTGATTTACCTCTAATTTACATCTGATACACTAGATATCTTCTCTTTTCTCCTTTCCTTTGTCCTTTTTCATATCTTCAACCTGTAAAGATAAACCAGTTAATTGATTTAAGATCTGGCTCATACCTGGATTGGATTCTCCTACAGGGGTTGCTTTTAGTTTCATGGCAATATCCAATGCTTCAGCCTGCGAAGAGAGTTTATGTTGCATCAGAGGAACCCAGATATGTGGTAGGAGGGCAGTGATGAACCATTCCTTATTATGTTTGTCTGGGATCTGAAAACTTAAACGACCTGTCAGAGTCTTAAACCTCTGATCAAACTCACAAATAGGTTCAATCACATTCTTCTTGATTTCCTTCAACTTTGTAATGCACTGTGACTCCAACTTAGTATTATTGAATTATGAACTCAATGCAGTCTTAATGTCATTCAACGGTTTAGGTTGTCCAGGTCCTGAAGAAAACTTCACATACCAGCTCAGTGCACAGTCCCTCAAGGTAGTGCTAAACTGAGCTATATTAATAGCTTCATTGGTGACTTTCTTAATGCTCCAAACAACTTCGCATAAGAACCAGTGCTGGTCATGATCTTCAGATCCATCTCCTCTAAAAATAGGTAAACTCATTTCATCTGCCATGGACTTTCCTTTGTTTATTGACTGAGTATGTACTAAACTGCTTGTAACAGTACTATGAGTGCTCTGATTACTCTGGTTACTCTATCTACTTAATGTTGCTAAAACAACAGGAGGAGTAATAATACTTACTTCGACAGTAGGCGCAGTACCTAAAGTTTATGGTTCTCCTCAACAACATTTTGCAGTCTCTACTTCCTCTACCCTTTTGGATTCTGAATACTTTCGTCTGTTATATTTTCCTCTTCTCCACTGTAGAATCCTTTGTATTTTTAATTATACTTAAATAGGTTCACAAGAGGAACCTCTCTAAATGATCTCCCACTGTGTGTGTGTCCAGCCTCTATGTCACTGTCATTTTTTGAATTATTGAACATTAGCTTTAAAATATGACTGATTACTGTATATTCAAGATATTCTTCTAATGCAATAACATCTTAATATTTAACTTCAAGAAGTGTAGAAACTTTCCTCCGGGTCCCTTAAATAAATACCTCTCTTCTTGACTATATGATTCCACCCTGTCAATAGAGAACTCAGTAATGTACCCTCCAATAGTGCTATCAAAACAAAGATCTACTACTCTAGACACAACGTTATCAACTCTCTTTACCTTCTTGATCAGCGTCATTGTCCAAACCACAGGTGGTCTAGATCTGATTTCAAACTGTGTGTCTGCTAGTCGGGATAACCACTCGTATAGCTCCTTATGAACTCCTGTAAAGAAATTTTTTTGCACGTCCGTAAAGATGTACCTCCCCAGCCAGTCTTCTGTGCTAATGCTAGGGTTCTTGTTCTGAGCTATGGTGAAGTCCCTTTCTTGTTCTTCTATCTAGTCCTAAATTTTTGTCTTTGATGGAAACCACCTTGAAATTCCCTCAAAAAGATTCTGGTCCCAGCAATGGAACCATTTGTTGGCACAGGGGCAGACCCAGGGTTCAAATATAACAGCACACCAACAAGCCCTAACTACTGGCCCTTTCGGCAACACCTGTGAAGCAGATGAAGTCTCACCCAAAGTAGAAATAGGGGGGTTGCAGGACACATGTGTCTACAACCAGAGGAAATGCAAGGTGAATCTAGAAAAAACAACGCAAGATAACCCAAATATCCCTTAATAGTCTTATACTTAGCCTCGTGAAGTTAGATTATACCTTGTATCTTTAATAAGGAAAACAACCATGCAATAACAGTATAACAGATAGAAAATAACACAACATCAACCACAAAGAACAACAATATTTACGTGTTTCACCCTCTCCCTAGGTACACGTCCACAAAACTGTGTTTCTTGATATTATTAGATGAAAACATACAGTTATATCATCACACTTAGTTGCAAATCTCTCTCTCTTTCTCTCTTTCTCTTCCCTCCATGTGCACGTAGCTGCAGGGTTGATCTTCACACCCAACTGAAGATCCATAATACAGAATCAATATTGCTATCACCAACAGTGACAACAATAAGAAACAATAATCATCACCAACAATGAACCCCCTCTCAACTCTTCTAGACCTTTATTTATACATTACATGACTCTCAGACAACCTTAGACCGAATTCTAGGTGTCAAAACCCTAGATCCAAAACCCTAGGTCCACATGACCCACGTTTTCAGGGCTTCGTCAGCCTGTCCTTCCTTATTTTCCATGAGGTGCTCCACAACATTCGTTGGTGTCTTCTTCCGCTTGCTAAGTTTTCTATGATCCATATTCTTTGATGCTTTATCTTCCTTGATCTTCTCTTCCAACGAATTTATTTTCCTTACTTCATTCCTTCTTTTATGCTTCTTTAACCACTTCGACCCTTCCTTATTTTATGTGCCTTCCGTGCAGTTCATACTTCATCTTTATTCTTCCTTAATCTTCTCTTTCTTCCTTAATACATAACCAAGGGCCAACAATCCTCAAGAAGAACCCCCAATATATTATCATGCTACTACTATTGGTTAAGCCTCGGAGGGATAATCTCCATTACTCTCCTGCACGTGACCTCATGTTTAACCCCTATGTGAGAGGGGGATCCCAACTATGCTTATACGAAGGTTGGATTTTCTCTCCCTATCACAAGATTCTGAGTTTATCTTGAATGCTTTGGAGAGTTATTCTCACAGACTATACCAAATATCTAGTCTCGGTTTACTGTTGGTGTAAATATCCAAGAAAATAAAAGTTTTTAGTTCAATTTTAATTAGCGTTTATTTTCATGGTTGTTTGTTACACAAGGGTTAATGATAGTGAAATTGATGATGTTTAAAACTCGACTCCAAAAAAAGGTAAAAAGAATGCTATGAAAACTTTCTTTTTAATGAACTTCTAGCTACGGGAAGGAGAAGTGTTTCTTTTTTTGTCACTAACAAACACTTCGAGAATGAAAAAATATGTTATTTTGTTCTCAAACAAGAATTCACACAATTGCCAAAACATGAAGAAGACCTTTTTTATATCCAAAACCAATGCATACAAATACTTATTTGTTTGATTGTGAATGCAAACTAAGATGTTTGTCTAATGCTTCGTTCTTTCACTAATAATGAAAATAGTTAACTACTATGATTTTGAAAAAGTAAGAAGCAAGCAACACACAAACAAAGACACTCTCAATAGTAAACAAGAGACTGAAAGAAAAACAACTACCAAACTATTCACTCAAAGAAAAACAACTACCAAACTATTTACTCAAAGAAAAACACTAAGAAGCCAAAGGTCACGCTTTATAGTCTTTAGAAATTGAGTAAGGGATCAATGATAAAGAAAATAATAGATCCGTGATCAATGATATTCCCTATGAAACCTCCAATCAGTAAGATAATTGAGAATAGTGGCAAAAAGAAACCAATTTTGAGAAAAAAGATCGATTTTGAAATAAGGAAACAAAAACTCAATAAGGACTAAAAATAATGAAAAGCAGCAAGTTTGAGTAAAACATAGGACAAGATCAGACATAATAAGATCTAAGTTAGAGAAATAGATCCAAATATCACACCCAGTAAACAAGAAAGTTTGTAATTTTCAAAAGAAATTAAAATCGATGCTCTAGTAACCAAAGCACCAGAGCGCTATAGCGCTCCCTAGTAGACTCTAGGGGAGCACTAATCTAGTAACAATGCTCTGACTTGATCTGCATAAGGGAGCTAGTTTTGAGGAAATTTTGAGAGAAAGGTTCAAAAATCTCAGTAGCTCAGGAGAATTCAGTAAGAGGCTCTCTGAGACAACTTAATAAACACAAAAGAGATGTAAAGACAATTTAAATCAACAAATAGGATATAAGGATAGAAAAAGGACACAGATGAACCAAGGAAAGAATAAACTGAAAATACTCGAGAGAGAGTGGAGTCACCAATTTATATTACAGAAATATTCCCCTGCAGAAAAGTGAACATTCCCTTGGATCATAGATCCCTTTACCAAGAAAAAAAATTACATTTGGACACTACCATTCCTATAGATTCATTTTATCCATCGAAAAAGAGAGAAAGAGGGGAAGTATGATGTACCTCATTCTCAATCATTATTTTATACCACCAAATTACACACCCACCAACCGACACCTGACAAGAAATGATCCTCCTTATTCTTATATATATGATGTGTTTGACCATAAGAATGATACATCCATAGGGTCAGCTCCAAGTCCTTGTTTTCAATTAAATTGGGCTCGAAATAACCCCCATATTCTTTACTTGTTCTACGCAATTACTCATCAGTCGTTGGATCTTTCTCCGATTTAAATCTTGACCATCAATATTGTTTGTCCACATAATACAAATCCAACATATAGTGACCATCCAATCATTCTTGGATAGATCAAAACCATCAAATACGGTCTCAGTTCACCAATACAACCATGACACTCTACAACTGTTTGATCTGGCTCTTCAACAATTTACCATTGTTGATCTGTATCCATTGGGACCACCAGTGTCACCGCGACATTGGGCCCATGAGCCTTTTAATTTTCCTCCATTCTATTTGGTCTGACATCTGAGATCCAACATGATGTATGTGTTGGTTCCAATGATGACATTTCACTGACATCATCCCATCTACGTGGACCATTCACCATTTTACATGTGTCACTGACGTGGTTGTGATGATGCGTAATTGACAGGATCATTGGGCCCTTAACATTGGCTTTGGTAGTCTGTTGATGTGACTTCCACATGAAATGCTTACGTGGACTTTTTTACATGTCACCTGCTGATGACCTAGCACTTATTCCATTAAGCACTAACTTCCTAGCGCTAATTCTCCATGTGACTGGTGCTTTAACCATGGCTAAGTTTTGTGGATGTACGCATTCAACCTTGGACATAGATCTATGTGTTTCAATAGATGGGTGCCACGTATAGCGATCTAAGAACTAACTTCCTAGCACTAATTCTCCATGTGACTAGTGCTTTAACCATGGCTAAGTTTTGTGGATGTACGCGTTCAACCTTGGATGTAGATCTATGTGTTTCAATAGATGGGTGCCACGTATAGAGATATTGGGATGTCGGGACTTCACGCTCTTCTCAACAACCCAGAACTTCCGGAGGCCGCGGTTTGAAATGATATGGACCGTTGATCTTGATAGTGATCAATGATCACGATATATTCCTTTATGATATAGTTCAATGGTGGATCACCATCGATCTAGATCATGGATCCATTCATGACTGTTGATCTATCCATCAATATAGATCATAGGGCCACCACAGAACCTAAATAATTTGAAACATTGCTCCACATGTCATCTCCAGAGTGGGGCTATGACATCAACATGACATATCTCGTCACCAAGACAGTGATAATTTTCACACTTCTCAACATTAGAACTCATAGAGGGCCAAGATGTGAAATGATAAGGGTTGTAGATCTGTTCTCAACGATCTCATCTTCGTCGTTGATATTATCTCCACGTGTCACTTTCTATGTGGGGTGTTGACATTTTTTAGCATCGGGATGTGAGTACTTATTACAAACTCCAACATTAAAACATGCTTATGGTTACGGTCCACTTCGACGAGGGATGTCCATCTTCGAATTCGAATATGTAATCTTTGTTGTCCAATATTTAATGCCATTATAAAGGGTTTCCTATGTGGGACACAAAAGAACCACATGGATGAGTAAATGAATGCCACGTATTTTGGGTCACCAAACTACGGGGTCTCATGCCTTCTTGTGTTAACCTCCTCGTACCTTGGTGATATGTGCTAATCCTAAACCATCGATCTTCCACTCCAATCAATGGTTATATCTTGACTTGTGGATTGCCTTTAATATTTCAATGATATCAATTAGATCTTGATCACCATCTATCCTATTGTGATCGATGGTGGATCATTATCCTCCTTATAAAGATTCTCCTTTCCATTCCCCTTATGCCATGTGTGTCGAACCTCGAGACTTTTATGCCTTCCAATTTCTTAGAACCTCTATTTCCAACGGTTCGGTGTAACGAGAGCCATTGATATAATGGCTCGGTCAATATCTTTCATTGATCTCTTCTAAATGGGGATTGATCTCTTCCTTAATCTCCTCGTATATTTTAACCTCTGAGATGAATTTTGTCCGTCGATATGGATCTAAAATGGATGGCCATAAATCTCTGAGACCACCTCTAGCCTTCATTACGATCAAATAGTCTTCTTTGATTTGAGGAATCTTTTATCCTTATCTTCATCGACGATCCTGTGGGGCTTGAGTTTCAATATCTCCAAGAAAAATCCAATTGATTTGATCCTGGTCGTCATTCTTTGTAAATTAGTTTGTATGCTTCCTCTATTTTCTTACTGGTTTGATCCTTGGACCTGTTATCCTCAAGCACACCTTATTATAGAATCAATTTTGATCATATCTCTGCATTTAAATTATCTTCTAGATTTGATACAAACTGACTTTCAATTGGTCAATCCAAACCATTCCTTATTATGACTGCCACACACTTGACATCAATGACAATCTTCTCATCATCTAGAAGATAGGTCTGAGACAAAGTTGAGATAGAGACAAGAACTTTAATTCTGCAAAGGATCCATGTTGGTGAAGCGAGTGGGATATAAGTCCCTCGATTACAAATCATAAGCATAACAAGGTAGATAGCTTATTTGATCCTAGTTCACAATCCAATATGATCTTGGTCTAATGACTCCCTAATCGAACAACTTCTACAAATTCTTCTTCACTCCATCTAATTCAATTATGGGTTATCTATAAAACCCAATTTTTTGGTATTGGGGACTCTTGAAACAACTAAATCTTGTGCTCAAGTACTAAGTTGGGTCACATCCCTTAAGGTTCTTGGAACACCTCCTTGTAGGATTCAACAGTTGTTGTAGATATTGGTGTTTATTTCCACTACATCCTTTTAGGAATATGATTTTGTGAAGACATCCTTGATATATCTTGGACACATGATTGGTGGAGTAAATTTTAGGATGGATCTAGAGAAAATTGCATCTATTACCTAATGGCCTATTCTCACTAGCATAACAAAGGTTAGGATTTTCATGGGAGAAACATGATACTTGATAAATTTCATTGTAAATTTTCCAAACTAGCAGTGCCATTACATGCCTTGACCATCAAAGGAAAGATATTTCAAATTGGTAATCCACAACACCAAGCATTTTAAGAATCAAAGAAGAATCTTAGTGATGCTTGAGTCTTAGCCATGCCAAATTTTCAATGACCTTTTGATATAGAGACATGTGCCAATGAGTATGCATTAGGAGTAGTGCTCATTCAATAAGGAAGACATGTGTGTTACCATTAAGAGATGTTTCATGTAGTGTTACTTGACTACCCCACATATGATACAAATATCTTTGTGATTGTACAAGAGGTGAAGAAGTGGAAGCACTATCTACTGGGAAAATAGACCATCATACACACAGATCATCAACCCCTTTAGTACTTGCAAAACTAGAGCAATATGTGGCAGGTGAGGCATTACAAGTGGCTAATATTGTTGCAACAATTCCACCTACTGATAAAGTACAAGAAGGATCCATGAATAATATAAAAGGAATGATAACTCGACCACCATTGAAGAATATTTCAATAGTTTGGGTGATAATGCAACTTGATCCTTTTACTCATGATCTTCTGAGTGAAGACTATGAGGGAGAAGAAGATTTCAAAGGAGTATACAAGTAGCTGAAGTAGAGATTAGTCATTTCCATGGAAGGGAATGAATATCACATTCAATATTGTTTGTTATATGAGTTGTACAAGTTGTTCATACCTTAGGATAGAAGTATTATGTTGATGAGGGAAGCACACATTTCTAGATTTGCTAGGCATTTTGGTGTGATGAAGAGAGTGGAAAATATGAAATGGTATGTGTACTAGTTAGATATGCAAGAGAAGGTGGAAACATTTGTTAGAGGTTGTGTTATTTGTAGCACTAGCAAGACAATAAAATGGAAACTTGACTTATACATACCATTTCTAGTACCAAGTAGGCCTTGGGATAGCATTATAGACTTTTTTGGAGGTTTTCCTATGACTTGTAGAGGCTATGACTACTTGTCTATCATGGTGGACTGCTTTTACATGATGTGTGTGCTTATTCCATGTAATAAGAAAATATATGGACGAGAGGTAGTTGAACTATACTTCAACCATGTCTAGGTACTTTTTGGATTACCAAGCTCCATCACATCTAATGACATAGTAGATTCTTGGGTAGATTCTGGATACTTTGGGAGAGAATGGATACCAAGATAAGGTATTCCACTACATTCCATCCCTATATTGATGGACAACCATTTTTTTCAACCAAAAATTGGTATAGTTGTTGAGAGGTGTTGATGTTTGAATCTATTAAGATCGAAAAAAAACCTCATGAGGATTAAAAATCCCCCTTTGTTTATAGAGGTGGTACTCCTTTGATAATATGAAAGATGATATTGATAATCTCAGGACAATCGATATATATATATATATATATATATATATATATATATATATATATATATATATATATATATATAAACAAGAATTGTAAGACAACAAATCCCAAATCTTTATCACTTGAAAAAAGAAAAGAAATATACATAGAGGATTCCTATGGAATGGACTAGGAATATCTATTTACAACTATTGTATAGTTGGTTTTCATTGATGTCAACAAGTAGTGGATTGATGTCAACTGATGTGATGGGTGTATTTGGAGAATTCTCCAAAGTGGTCCCCTTATGGCGTAGCTCTAAGAATGGCCCTCACGGGAAGACACTTTGAAGAAGTCTACAAGAAACCCCAGAGTATGGTTAAGGATATTGTATTTGATCATGGAATTAGGTCATGAAGGTAACTCACTCATGGATGGATAGTCCTCATCATTCTATTTCTAGTGATAGGTGGTACACCACGTAGTTCCTTACGGTTGAGGAGATATTCCCTCTTGAATATGGAAGCCTCGAAGTATGGTTAACAAGCCCCAAAGTATGGTTAATAATCCCATAAATTGTTTCAACAAGAAGTTATTAGTTGACCCAAAAATGAGGAAAAGGGGTAAAACAATGGTAAACAAGAAGTTACAAGTCGGCCCTAAAGTTAATTAAAGAAGTCACTCGGAAAAGTATAAATACACATCAAGAGCCCCTCATTTGTACACACAAGTTTATTGAATATCTGTCTAAGTGATAAAGTGATTGTTATCTCAGGTAACCAAGGAGATCTGAGGCTAATTTCAGAGGGAAGATGAAGTGAAGAAGGACAAAATTCCAAGGGAGGATGAAGTCTTGTGAGGATGTGTTCTAAGGTATGTTATTTACAAGTCATCTTACCATTTTTTATATAAATTTATTTATATAATGACTCGAATAGAGAAACGTGGAGGATATTGAGAAGAAATATCAAGGTACCTGTTGTATAAATTTTATCTTTTGGTTCATTGTATTTTTAGAGATGCGCTCTGTGGAAAATAGGGTTTTTGGGTAGTCCTGAAACTACTATCAAACAAGTGTTCCGAGTAAAAACAATCATAACTTCTTCATAGAGTATCCAAATTCAGTGCGACCACATGAATTGGATATATTATAGTCCTTAGTATGTTTTTTATTATTTTCAAATCCATATATCCAATAATCCATGCGTGGAATGCTATACAAGTTCTTTCTCTAGAATAAGCCATAATTCAACAAGGTCTGCCATTTTTGGGATGTTCCAAGCAGTGCAATTTGGAGGAATTGCAGATAAGATATTGAATAATATTGGGTAGAGTTTCATACCTTTATTCAGTACAAGTACAAAGTTATTCTTGTTGAAATTTAGGGTTTGTGACTAATCCAAAAACTAGTCCTGTGAAACTAAGGTAAAGTTTGATGAAGATGATATTCTATTGTTGTTGAAGTTGAGGAAGGTCTGCAGGTATGTGATCACATACACCAGATCTGTTACAGATTTAAAGGTATGTTTATATGCATGATATGAGTGTTACATGTTGATGATGGTATGGTACATGTTTGAGAGGCATGTATTGTTGATACATGGTACATCTTGGTGATGGTTTTGTTATCCATGTGAGTGGATCTGGGTACAGTTGGTTAATGATGGTATATCAGTGACAAATATAGTGATAGGTTGGATGATTGGTTGATCATCAATGGCAATGAAAATATCAATGGTAGTAACAGTGAGTCTACAATTATATTTTAGGGAGGTAGGAAGGGGCACAAATAGGTGGTTGTAGCCACCTTCCGGTTGGTGCCGAAGAACTCAGGGGGTTGTAGCTTCCTTCTGGTTGGAGCCAGAGAATTCAGGGAGTTGTAAATTCCTTTAGGTTGAAGCATGAGAATAGGGGGTTGTGGCCTCCTTTTAGTTGTAGCTGGAAAATTGGGAAGTTGGTGCTTCCAATGAATGTATTCTTTTAACATATAAGAAAACCATTCCATGGTTTTCTCCCATTTGGTTTTCCACGTAAATTTTGGTGTACTGTGCATTTGATGTGATATTGTTCATGTGATAATTCTTATTCTTATGCTACTAATGATATATATTGAACACTATAGATAAATTGTTGAACATTGTTGAAGAATATACATTGTGGTTAAAAGTAATAAAAGTGTTCATACTGATTCAACCCCACCCCTCCCCCCCCCTCTCAGTATTCCAACAACAACATTTGTAAAAAATAAGTAAAATAACAAATTTCTAAAAATAATGAGATGATCCTCACATCCATCATAGTTTCAAAAGTATTTTTTATC
Organism: Picea engelmannii; assembly: GCA_009831015.1. NCBI lineage: Eukaryota > Viridiplantae > Streptophyta > Pinopsida > Pinales > Pinaceae > Picea > Picea engelmannii. The sequence continues at coordinate 98,857 of ML789254.1, forward strand.
ACGCCAAAAGGAAAATAACATATGACCCATAAATAAGAGAACTTTAAAAGAGTATTTCTATTGAAATAAAAAATAGAATATGATAAGTTAATTTAAAATATATTATATTCAAGAGCTCATAAGTACAAGATACAATTAAAATTAACTCTAACACATTTCTCTGGGATTTTCTTAGAAACAATATTGTCTTTTAGAGTCTCAGAAAATTAAAATTGTTCATCCATAAATGGATTGTGATTGGGGCTCACGTGGAGAGAGAGAGAGAGAGAGAGGAATGGGTAATGTTGTAACAAGGCACGAGAAACAAGACTTGAAAATAATATAGAGGATGCAATCATAATTCGGTTATACTCTTCTCAAGAAAGACAAAATATAACTGGATGAATTCCGAAAGGGAAGAAGAAAGGGTGACAATATAGACTTACTATGATGGAATATCATGACTCATTTTTGCACTGCTAGTGTCCTTATATTTTCCTCGATGAAGGTTTCATGGCCAGTACTAAATACTCCTTCTTTTTTTTCTTCTATAATCTTGATTAAGGACTTCTTTAACCACTCTTCTATATAATCTTTCATCGGGATACATTTATTTCATGTCTAATTTTTATATCAAAAAGTATTCCCTCCAAGTCTCTTAAGTCAAATGAAAGTTGTAAAAGCATGTCTTTGATATCTTCACTTTTGTTTGCATAGCTTACCAACTAATTCTCAACTTCATTTTCAGTATATTCAATGATACCATTAAATTTCTCGGCTAAAAGACCCTTTAATATTTCCACTTCTTGCTGAAATTTCTCTCTTGTCATAGATATAGAATTAATTTGGGGTACTTTACTTCTCCTGTGGTTCCGACTAATTCTATTTCAGTTAGTCTTTGGTATAAATCCTCTTTTTTAGTAACCACATTATCACATTCCTCAAGAATTTATTTTAGAGTCTTTAATCTTGCAGGCCTTTAGTTGTTTTATCTGAGCATGAGAAGGTAAATCTTCTTCTTTTCTTTTCATTTCAGTCATATTTGAAACCTTCAAATAAAATGTAGTGACAACATCTATATAAAACTCTTCTTCATGTTTATATTCACCTTGGAAGAAATCTCTAAAAACATTTAATTTAGAGCCAAAAAAACAATGTTACTTCCAACATCCCATGCTTGCATAATAAGAGACATTCTCTTTTTAATATTTTCTTCAACAAACTTTCTAACAACGACCAACATGCTTGATGTTCCTTTCAATTTTAAATCCTGTGTTGCAGGTTTGATAGTGGCCACTTGAATTGCAAGAATAGGGGGTGACATCAAAGTATATTCCAGGTCTTTAATTCTTTCCTTTAATTTTGCATTTTGTAACTCCATGTCATCAATTGAAACATCTAAACAATCCCCTATAATCTTATGTATCTTAGAAATTCCAGATGGATGTAATTTTTTGAGATCATACTCAGAATGTTATTTTCTCTTTTTATTATTGGGGTCAAACCCTTCAAATATTAAATTTCTATAATTTATGTCAAATAAAGTATTCTAGATGGAAAATGACTCTTCTTCTGAAAAATCTTCTTCTTGTGCAGTGAGTTCAGCTGCAACTTGTTGACTTTCTTGCAACCTCTATTCTTCATCGGGGAAATTAATATTTTAAATATCAACCTCCAAGTCCATGTGCTCAAGAGATATATCATTTTCAGATATAGGTTGTTCTGCTTATTCTCGTTGAGAAAAATTTCTTTTTCTCTTTACTTGAAGCTTATGGGGACTTTCAATTTTTCCCCATGCAGGGTTTTGTATCACCACCACCACTACTCAAATTACTCTTTGAAACCTTTTTATGCTACAATGTTGTTGCTTGGAGACTATATTTGGGTAAATTTCCTTTTTTTGAATCCACGGGAAGTTGAGTACCTCTTTCATTTGAACCTTTTCCTCTTTGTTTATCTTGATTTGGCGAGCTTATCATAGTCTCAATTGTTGAAATGTACACTTGACACTGAGAGGGGAGGGGGTGAATCAATGTTTGGAACTTTTGGCTACTTTTCACACTTTCATAGATTAAATGAATTAATTGAATAAGATATGCAGTTCAATTAATTATTCATAAACATCTAAAACACAAACTGTATGAAGTAGATATAATATCTTTATTTTATTTATTTAACTTATATAAATACATATAAAATCAATCCTTTAATATCTTTGATTTCAACTAAATATGAGAGATCAAACTCTCTGATACAAGACCCAAGTTGTAGTTCTCAGATCCAACTGACAAATGAGGAATCAAACCCTCATAACAAGTCCTAGCCTGTTGATCTTAGATCCAACTGAGATGTGAGGAATCCAACCCTCATAACAAGACTCAACTTGTAAACAAGAACCAACTTGATAGAATGAACTTCCATTCAATCCATTATATAAACATCTATATTTAATCCACCAAGATGCACTCTTTTCACCATTTTTTATTGTTTATATAGTCTTCCAACTGGTGTGAATTTGAAACATTGTGTCTTTTGATATTGAACCATTGTACCTTTTCATTTAAATGATAATATTAAACTTTAAATAATATCAATTTTCCTTTTTATTCTTTATTCATAATGCTCATCATTTAACTCTCTTTTAATCATGAATATGTATCAGTTCGTTTTTCCTCATGAGTTGGTCACAGATATGGATCGACTCATTATATCGTTCCCATGCTTCTTTTGCATCCTTAGTTTTCTAACAAATCATATTCGAGCTTTTACCAATTCTCTGTATTGTTATGGTGTTAATTATCTGTCTAATTACTCTACCAAAATTGAGTTATTTACAAAAATGAAATATGTGTGAGGTGCTTCTTTCAACCCAGTGTTCAAATGACCATGAGCTCAAAACCACATGCCTATCCATTTAATCTTTTTTTCCTAGCGCTTTCTTATTCCACCCCTATTCTTCTACGTGGGATCGTATTCAAGAGTCTAAGGGCTTATTACTTCTATCCCCTTTAGCTTATTTACCTTATCACGTGATCGGTGTTGGAACCAAGTTCTCTGATACTTCATCCTTTGGGACTTCTATCTTTTGCATTCATTCAATCCTCCTAGAGTATATTTCTCTGAAGTGCGTATACTATATTCACTAGTAGATCATACGGTCAATATTAATATTTCGTTGGATGAATGATCCTGGCTTATCCAGAGGCTTCAAATAAATCGACGGTCATGACTTAATCTGCAGTTGAGTGGATGATTCTCGTTCACTTTGAGACTTCTATATGACCACAGACGATGGATAGGTGTTAAGCCAAACATGTGCTTAATCAATTATCAAAATCAATTGTTGTGTTTTAATTGGACATTGAGATGGACGTATGTTATTTACTACGGAACTTCAAAGATTCAGGACTACGAGATATTCAAACTCTGAGATAGTTAAATCCCTCCAGAGTGATTACCTACCGAATAAGTCATAAAGAGATGATGACTTCTTGTTGTCGGTTAACACCTCCACTTACACTATTCTTCCACTATGCTTGATCAACAGTTGAGAATGCTCCCGAAGTAGATCAACGGTTAGCATTACTTTGAGATTTACGCTTATTCTATCCTTCCATTGTACTTGATCAATGATCGAGAATTCTCCCGAATTAGATCAATGGTTAACGTTACTTTGTGATTATGGTCTTCCACAATTAGTTGAAAACACATGCTTGGATATCCCCAAAGTTAGTAATCTTGGAGTGATGTGGTTTGTGACGTCACTGTTGACATGGAACTGACTGAGTGGTTTCCATATGTCACCTAGATTCATGACTTTCGTATACCTAAAATGCCAACTAGAACTTGACACTTGTCACAATATGATTGCACCACATGTCCTGTTGGTGTGGTCCTACTTTCATGGATGATCCAACGACCCTTAGTGCTTAGGATATCCTTCCACTTGGATTGTCTAGATTCATTTCGGCATTCATGACTTTGGGTTATTCGCTTTTTGCCACTTCCCAATTCTCCCGGAGTGAGATTCCATGAAGAATAAACCTCAAGTAACTTGACTTCATCTAACGATCCTTCTTTAACCTGAGAATATTAACATGATCCAATGGTTGGTGGGAATTTTCCTATTCGGGATATCAGGCCTTTGGCCTTGCTTATCCTATACTTCCTCTTTACTAGATCCAACAATCGGGATATTTCCCGAAGTGTTCCTTAGATCACACGACTGGTGTTTCTTCGTGAATTCGGACTTTGGGAATTCTGGTTCAATTCAAACTCCTTTTCACCGAAGTGGTTAGCGTCGAGGTTGACCAGTTCTACTCATCTTTAATCCAATGGTTGAGATCTTTCCTGATGCTATCTGATGATTTTAATCAAGGAATTCGTGCCTTGGCCTTTCTTATCCTATCCTTCCACATTATTTTCATCGAACGGTCAATATTACTCCTGAATTTTTTTTGAGATCGGACGAATCATGTCCACTTCGGGACTTCGTCTTTGGCTAAAATATATTTCCTTCGAGTACTTTTATCCGAAGTATTCATCTCTGAATTTGACCATTGTTCCTCCTACATGATATGATGGTTTATGTCACTCCCGAATCTTCAATCATACGACCACGATTCTCTCCTTCTTTATGCAGGTTTCCTCTGTGATCCAACAATCATATTTACATATGAATTATGGATGAATGACTCCAGTTGCTTGATTTTTATAAAGGTTTCCACCTGTAAAAATTCTCTTTCTAAAACATGATCGCTTGCACGACTTCAAAAGAACTATCTCTTATGAGATTTGGAAAATGTACATGTAACAAAGATCATTGATCTTTGACATTGATCGAATATTACATCGATGGAATTTACCGTACGCTTTTTCTCCTGAACTTTAGCCTTACTGCTATGTTGCATTCTATTTTCATCAATGACCCTTCATTACACATGGACAGACCTTATTGGCCATCCTGCCACTAATGCCAAATGTATAATTTTGTTCATGAATGATTCATGTTGTATAACTTTGTTCATGACAGATTCATATTGCCATCAATGACAACACATAACCAACAATGCCAACATCAATATCATCAACAGATTGCATTGGAACGCCATGGGTATTATCTTCTTATTCAATCATCATTGTATTAGTAAATGCATTACTGAATCCAACTGATGTCATATGATTGAGAAAATATGACTTGGTTCAAAACACTTGATCATTTCTACATACTTCAAGTTGAACTGGTTCAGGTGAGTTGAGTAATCATCAATTTTTTCAATACCTCCTAACATGATTTCTCTGATTTTCCATTGAAATGGGATAAATTGCCTCTTTATTTTCTCATGAAAAAAGTGAAACCAGAATCTGTATTACCTAGCAACTTCAATGATGAATATTATATTTGAAATGTAATAAGGGAGAAATAAAGGATTTTCACAAGAACAAAAAATTCTAATCACATTATAATTTTCCATTTTTCTAAAGTCCCTCTTTTGTTTAGAAAGGTCATTGCTTCTAATGACGGTCTATTTGTATTATCTCCAAAAATAAGTTTCTTGAAAACAATCACGAATCCATTGTATACTTCATAAAAATGATAAGTAGCTTTCTATCTCCACAAAGCTTGATACCACATAGTTACTGGATCAATTTTTCAATCTACCCTTTCCCCAATAATCAAACCCTTGAATACATGGCAATAATAATAACAAATATTAAGTAAGAAGCCATATAGAACATATTTCTTTTTAATTTTGAAAGTTGTGAAGAAATTTCAAGAGAGATGACTTTTCCCCAATCAAAGGTAGATTCTTCATGAATTGTAAAATATAAAATATAAATGGCCAACCGAGGAATGGTTGTCGTGGATTCTTGGCAAGTAATTCTAGTGAAGAGCCATGCAAGTTATCGATATGGTTCTTCAATAAACTAACCTGAATTATTTATATATCAACTGGAATTGTCCCAGGATCCTATAAATATTCTTGTAAAAGATCCAATCCATGGTTTTTGTTATTGAGGAGTTTTCTTGCTTCTTCTCCTTTAAAAGTGATAGTAGGCTTTGGCAGTTTCAACATTTTTTTGAAGACCAACGACGCCAAAGAAATGGAGGATTCACTTTGAAGTTGAATAACCCTTCATCTTGGAATGAATTTATCAACACACCAGGAGACAATTTCTTTACAGTCAAAGACTTTAGGCATGCATCCAACTAGAGAAATCCCTGATCTCCATATTTTGTTCTCATTTCTTCCAAGTAATTGCAATGTAGCATAGTACCAGTAAGATCTTGACCATAAAAAATTTGGATCTTCTCACTTGAAAATATCCAATTTATCTCCACAGAACTACTATGTTCTTGTAGGCATTCTAATGAAGTTGGAAGACTGTAGTATAATTCCTTAGAACAATGATTATGAAATGAATCTTTTCTCAATAATATAACTTAAATCCTTTTTCCGATGGAGAAATTAATATAGATTAAATGATATCACCTCGAGAGTTATAACATTAATAATGACCTTTTCATGATTTCATTAGCAGTTGTCTTCCATGGGATTAGAATTTAATGTATCTTGAGAAGAGTGACAAAGAAAGGATACACTATGATAGGGATTCGGGCATGGAAGGGATGATAAGGTGAACTCACAAGTCCGCCAACCCACGAACCCGCCATACAATAGAAATATAGATAAATATTATTCGAGGATAAGAGCGAAAGGAATGAAATGGTTAAGTGTAGTTATCAATCGAACTAATGAGAAGATAAATATTCAAAACTTGAGACCTGTGAACCTGTGGTGGAGAAAATAATAAATATTCTAAGTATAGGACTCAAAATGAGGATCACGAAGAAAATGAAAGTTTGTTTTTGTGACAATGGAGAAAAGGGTACATAAGAAATGAAAACATGAACCCGGGAGTTCGTCAACCCATGGTTATAAAGAAATCTCTTTAAATACAACTAAGTCCTGGTTCATTATGGATATGGTGGAGGAAGATAATTTCAATTTGTATAACACACAACTTTTGGTAAAGAGTGTTATGAACCTGCCATGGTCAAGAATTTTTTAAGTAAAAAAAAAAAAAAACGATGAGGAAAATTTTATATACGAGTCAAGAAGAGGTTACAATAGAAAACATCCAAAAACATGGCATGGACAATTGGTTTACATTCAACACTCCTACAAGAGAGCACTCCATTATTCCACCAATCATATTCTTTCAAGACCTTTTTTTGTTACTGATCTCCTTTGCTAGTTGGTATTATGTATGTACAACACATTGACAACATTCAGATACAAGGGGATTAAAAGAAGGCAACCACATTCATGGAAAATATCAAGTAGATACATCTAAGGTTTCATAAGTAGCTTGAGAAGAGTCAACAACAATATAAATCTAGGCATGGATAGCATAGAGAGGATCATAAATTCCATGTTTGAGACAAGGTGTGGCTTTAGCTTTATATGAAGCATTACAAGGAGAAACAAAGAATCTCAAGCTCCTTAGATATAGACCATTTGACATCATTGAGTAGGTGAATGAGGATTCCTTCAGGTTAAAACTTCCTCATTATATGTAGATAAATTTAGTGGTGAATGTGGAGTACTTGAAGTTGTTTGAACCTTCCATGTTGGATGAAGAAGAGGACCATCAGGTTCTTCCAACCACTGAATACTTTTCACTACATGCTCTGGAAGAGTTGAAGTAAGAAATGGTTCTACAACTTAAGGAACACATAACTCATAGAGGAAGGAAAATGATATGGTAGATTGGTCTCAAAGCACAGACTCCAAGGAAGGTGAAATGATATGAGAGGAAACATATTGTAGGAAAGTTCCCTCACCTATCCTTGGCATCTTTCGGGGAACAAAATCCTCCCAATGGAGAGGTGTGATCCAAATTGGATCTGCACAAGAACAATCGGCTACTAGCATAGTCTCTACTATGATAAACATTGGTAAGCTTCAAGGCTATGAATGAGGAATGAGACCAGAATGTTGGTGTGAAGGGGCCCATTCCATGATGATCGGTGTCCACCCTTGAATTCAGTTAAATCCGAAGGCAAGAACATGAGATGTAAAGATACAAGGAATAATTTTATTGTCAAAAAATATTATGTATTAAAAAAATAAAACAACCACATCAAACCTCTTCCCCAATGTACAAAAACAAAAAACAAAAAAGACAAGGGAGGAGAAACAAGCTTGGGGAAGATAAAGGTTGGGGATGCTTGACCTTGTAGCTATCCCCCAACTAAGCCATACTCCTATATACCAATTCCCCACAAGAGAAGAGGGTTTCTTTGGCTGAGAATGAAGAAGAATGTTACCTAGAATTTCATGATGAGTATAAGGATGTACTAGAGAGCTTGTAACCTGCCTATTGTTGCATAATAAAGAGCCTGATTGAAGCCAATTGAATGTTGTTTTTCCCATTTAGGTTTCCAGGATAAAATCTTTGTTCTTATGTGTGAATCTATTTGTTTTCTATGTTGTTTTCTTTGTCTATGAGTTTGAAATGGAGCCACTCTATGTTTTAATGGTTTCTTGTGTTGTTTAACCAATGCATATTCTTTACCAATGTTATCCCTTGGTTATGGAAGGAAGTGAAAATCGGGGAAGAAAAGGCGAAAAGAGAACTGTGCGGAAGATACAATGACTGTTATTGGGTCGAAGTGAGAAAAAGAGAAGAAAAGACAAAGCGAAGTCCGAGGAAGCAAGTCGTTGAATGAGGAGATTGAGGATGACATATCAGCAAGAAAGAAGGATCGTGGACAACTCAGAAAGCGAAAAAATCCACCATTAGATGCTTTGGAGCACCGTGCGAGAATGAAGGAAAGACAGGTTGGCGAAGCCCTGAAAACGCGGGTCAAGTTGACCTAGGGTTTTGGTATCTAGGGTTTTGACACCTAGGTTTCAGCCTAAGGATGTTGGTGAGATATTGTAATGTATAAATAAGAACCTATATGAGGGAAGAGGGTTCATTCAGGCTCGAGTTGTTGGATCTAGTTGTATTGTTTGATATGAGTGATTACTGTGTGAGAGAGAGAGAGAGAGAAGTGTTGAGTGAGAGCCTTCTGGTATTGTAAGATATTCAGTTGGGTGTGAATATCAACCCTGCAGTTGGGTGCGCAAAGAGGGGAGAGATAGAGAGAAGATCTGTTGGTTAAGAGCACAGATCAAAACTCTATGCTTTCATCTTAATATATTATAAAGCATAGTTTTGTGGATGTATCCCTAGAGAGAGGGTGAACCACGTATATATGTCTTATGTGTGTGATTGATGCTTAGATATTTTGCCTTGATATACTGTTATTGCATTGTTGTGGTAGATCTGAGAGATGTATGGAATAGATCTAAGCTGATAAGGGATATATGCATGTTGTATTGTTCTAGTATTGGATCCACTTGATATTTCCCTTGGTTGTAGACATCTCTGTCCTGCAACCCCCCCATAGCTGCTTCGAGTGAGACTACATCTGCTTCACAGGTGTAGCTGAAAGGGCCGGTAGTTAGGGCTTGTTGGTGCGCTCTTGGAGTTGAACCCTGGGTCTACCCCTGTGCCAACAACCAACTATTGTTTTGAGTTTTAATTCAATAGATATATCCCCCATGAGAAATAGAACTAACCCAAAAATTCTTTATTCTGCTCCATTCAGCCATTTTTGAGATGGGAGATCAATGGAATTAATTCTAGAGTTGTTGCAATAGTTGAGGGAGTTGCTAATTTGGTTTCTTTATGGGTGTTGGTGAATTGTTTTCTCCTATAGGTTGCAAATTCATTCCTTGAGTTGAATTGTTTTTTTGGTTACGTGTTCTCCCTTCCCATAGGACATAATTCCTCTCTAGACCACAAATCATTTGTTGGATAGTGTATTCTTTCTCCCCATAGGCTATACACCCTTCCCAGGGGTCGTACACTGTAATTTCACTGCTAGATAGGAAATTACTTCCACCTATGGGTTGTACACCCTTTCCATGCAACCTTTCTCTCTCTCTCTGTCTCTCAAGCCACCAATCCTTCCTACAAGCCACATGATCTGTAAACTATTTTGGATATTCCACCAAAACAATTCGTCACAACAGATCTAATAAAGAACTAAAATCTTAATTATTAAGGTTATTTTTCCTTAGATTTCTAGAATATTTAGTTACTGATTTTTCTGGTTATGCATGAAATAGATAAAATGCGGAAAATAGAGAAAAATAAAATACAATCACACCATCCAAAAATAAAAATATATATATGACCTAGGAAACCCAATATGGGAGAAAACCCAGCTAGAAGGTGAGGTTGCTCCACTCTCTTTTCTCTGGAATAGAAATGATGCAAGCACAAAGAAAGAGACACTCTTTGTGGAGTTTCCTTTGACCCGTGGCATGTAATACCACTCTCATATGTTTTTTCAGCTATGGAACAAGATACAATGCAAAAGAATGGAACCCCTTCCCCTCCTAGTGACCCGGTATTTAATATAGCCCAATAGCCAGCTAAGGGTAGGTTTTTGACTTCCTCAACCCTTAATTGCAATAGGGTTTTGGACCTTCTAGAATCTCCTTAAAATTGCATACATGTCTAGCCCCATATGCATGAGTAACAAGGGATGATGTGGCATCCTCTTGTACAATGGTGGTCAACAATTTAGGTCAACTTGCGGGAGGCATAACTTTTGCATACGAATTCTGATTGATGCATGGTCTACACCATTGGAAAGGTCTCAGAGTGTAGAAAAATTTCAAGGGGGCGAGTATAATCTCTAAATACTAGAACCCCAAAAAGCATCATTTAATGCCTCAAAATGGCTCCGAAAGGTTCCAAAACCCAATTTTCCAAACTGGGACCTGCCACTAAAATGGCCCTGCAAGCTGAATCCTCCAATTTTTTCCACTTTGAAAGGATCAAGATAGATTCCAAGTAATGTAATGATCCGATCCAAATCACCACATGTTCCCTTTCACTTAGTCGTTTGATTGGGTATTGGATCAAAGTTTTGGTTTGTGCGAGATTTTGTCCTTTTGTTAGCCAGATTGAGTCTTAAGCGGATGGTGTTTGCTTCAAAATAATCATAAAGTTAGACATATGACACGAGAATGCCTTATTCATGCTTTGGCATTGAAACCACATGTGTTTAATGTAGAGCATGAGTATTCTATGTTTAAAAGGAAAATAAGTATATGTATATTACATCACTTAGTTGGCAAGTAAACCTTAGTGTGGATGGAGTGTTGTATGTGAACAATTGCATGGTAAGTGCATTGTCCAATTGCTCTAACAAAATTATAAAGAATTGGAATCAAACCTTTTGATGTCGATTTACTAATAACAATCGACATATTTAAATAATTAGAGCTATAAGGACATAATTGTATTTGTTCATTAATTAGGCATTGACTTTGACACTTCTTTCAAACACACAACTTGTAACCAATCTAATAGAGCACAAGAGCCTATAAGGACATAATTGTATTTTATTTGTTCAGTAGTTAGGCATTGACTTTGACACCTCTTTCAAACACACAACTTGTAACCAATCTAATAGAGCACAAGGGCCTATACTCAACTTGTTGAGGCACAAGAGCCTATACTCAACTTGTTGAGGCATAGAGACCTTACAACTTTAAACTTCACCAAACGGACATGGCATATGAAAATTGTTTACATATAAACAATATAATAAAGTGTTATTCATCTTACAAGAATATGGCATATGCAAATTGTTTACATATCAAGAATAACAATTATACTCGGATTAAGAAGAGTTAAACACATTCTTATTTTGGTATATAAGTAATTTCCTGTAAGTCACTAAATTAGTTTTTAAAATGTTTATGTGATGTTAAAAAGGTTTATTATTTAATACTGGTTAAAAAACAGTTTGTAATGAAATTTAAACTTTACATCATTTATGTCATGTAAATGTTCAGAGTAAATACCAGTTACATGATTAAGAAGAGGGAGGAGGGAGCACAATCTTGTTTCGGTATGTGTAAATGTAATGGTAGGTGGGATTTTTGTTTTGGTATGTGTAAGCGTTATGTTTGATGTTTTGGTATGTGTAAATGTAATGGTAGGTGGGATTTTTGTTTTGGTATGTGTAAGCGTTATGTTTGATGGATGAGATTTGAAATTTATATTTATTTTATATAATTATAAGAATCAAAATTGGTTGTATGACTTATGAAGATTTATTAATTATTTTGTATAAATGAAAGATTAAATAAAAATTACATGTGTATGATTGATGAGATTTGAAATTTGTATTTATTTTATATAAATATAAGAATCAATATTGGTTTTATTTAGTTTATGAAGATTTATTAATTATTTTGGATAAATGAAAGATTAAATAAAAATTGTATGTTTATGGAGTTTTTTAATTATATAGTAAAACTTTTAAGTTGTTTAAAAAATTAAAATAGAAAATAGACACATTTTTTAATCATTGCATTGAGATTAAGGTGTATATGTTTTGGTATGTGTAAGCGTTATGTTTGATGGATGAGATTTGAAATTTGTATTTATTTTATATAATTATAAGAATCAAAATTGGTTGTATGACTTATGAAGATTTATTAATTATTTTGTATAAATGAAAGATTAAATAAAAATTACATGTGTATGTATGATTATGTATGATTGATGAGATTTGAAATTTGTATTTATTTTATATAAATATAAGAATTAATATTGGTTTTATGTGGTTTATGAAGATTTATTAATTATTTTGGATAAATGAAAGATTAAATAAAAATTGTATGTTTATGGAGTTTTTTAATTATATAGTAAAACTTTTAAGTTGTTTAAAAAATTAAAATAGAAAATAGACACATTTTTTAATCATTGCATTGAGATTAAGGTGTATTTACATTTTACTATAGTAGAAATTTTGACACGCACACACACAGACACATATGTTAAATGAGTTTAGCTTTGGTGGTTGGGAGGAATGATTGTTATCCTCTCTACCCAGGTTCAACTCCCACAAGTGACATGTTGATGTAACATCCCCTCTATAATTCTCAGTCCAATTTATGCTTAATGTAAATATAATGTGTGGCTACGGCCAAAGCGATGTAATATGCGAATTTTATTTCTACGTTTTAATAATAAAATGTGATGCCATCTGCTAAGGGGACATGGACAGAGATGGGGGATGAATTGATCCACAAGAGAGGGGAGGCTCTAAGAGAATGCCTAAGAGGGGGTCCAAGGGGGAATTACCCATGTATATTAATTCAAACTATTTTCCTAAATTTGTTATTGGTATATGAACCTTATAATTTATGATTGATCGTTCCCAAAGCCAATCATTGAATACATGTAAGAGGGTGGGTGTGAGTAGTCACATCCCAAATTTATTGGGCACATGGGAGTTGAGTAGAATCGGTTTGGGGAAGTGTGTGAGTCAAGCAAGCAAGCCAAATGAGAGAAAATTCATATGGGTTGGGGACAACATGTTTAGATAGAAAAAAAATTGTGCATGAGGAGTAAGTAGAGAGCAAGAAAGAGAGCTTGGAGCTGGTGCAGTCATGGAGGGAAAATTTTAGAGCAAGCTAGAGTGTATTTGGAGTTGAAGATGGAAGATCCAGATTGTCAGGCATGAAGAGTGAACTCATGTGTTAGTTTCACTAAATAAAAAAGTGATTTTGTGGTTTGATGGTAGTTTTCCTAGTAGCAAGTTCCCTTGGGTTTCCAACTGAGAGATTCCTATCTACATGTGCCAGAGAGACCTTGATAAAAGGGTCTGATATCAGTGAAGGGGTACATTCCTTAGGTTGGACAGGTCAAGAGCAAGAGAGTTGGTGGAAAAAACAGGATAGTTGTAGGCAAATATAAGTGGTTTGTGAGATTTATGAGCTATCAGTAGACAATGAGAGACCACGCTATTTTGTGGATTACTATCCTCAGCTTGGGGGTGACTGGATTTTGAGATTTGGAGCAGTTAGTCTATGGTTGGGTGGAACGTCCATACCAAGCAGTTGGTTGCACAACATAATTAAAAGATAAGTGTTTATTCTCATTGATGTGTTATTTTTATTTGTATAAATGTTGTGCATGAACTCTGTGTATAAGAATGATTATATGTTGTTGTGTTTGAGTTATTTGTTTCATTTCATGGTCATTTTAGCATGATGTATATGCATCTAAATAATGGTAACAATTAGCGATTAAATTTGGTTGAAATTCGTAGTTGATAGCTACAGGAAATCAGTTAGTTGTAAAATAATTAAATCAGTTAGCATAAATTTTCTTTTTATGAGTATTCCTCACCCTAATGTCCCTCGGTTGGGCTGGGGATGTTAAATTATGGTATCCGAGCCTCGGGTTCAAACATTGAGCTAGTATGGGCCAATAACTAGAGTGAATTGGTGTGATTCGTTGTTGCAAATTTCTGTTTGTGCAAGTTTGTGGGAAAATGGATAAAATTAGAGTGAAATTCCCTAAATTCATGAGTAAATTCAAGTTTAAAGGAGTCATATATGTTAAGAGAAGTTTAATGACATAAATATGCAAGTTGCAGAGCTGAATCTGACTTGAAATGGTTGTGTTTGAGTTTTATTGGATGTTGTAGAGTTGTAGGATGCTTGGCAAATCAACAACCGAGATCGCTTTTGATATTGATATCGACAGTGGAGATTCGTCACGATAAATTGAAAAACATTGTAATGTTTCAACCATTTTGAAAGGATGATCAAATTGACGACCATGATTCATTTTGCGAGTTTTTGAAATGGATCAGATCGATGGTTGAGTTTCTCCCATAGAGTTTGGAAAATATCGGCTAGCAAACAACTTTGATCATTTCAATTTGGATATCGATGGTCCAGATCAATCAGAGAAATGTCGAAAATTTTCTAAGTGTTGAAGTTCATCAAGAGAACCCACCGACGATTGATGGTTGGGTTGGTCGAAATGGTGAAGAGTTTGGTTTGGCAAGAAGACATCTCTAACCGTCAATGAACGATGGGTCGACGGTCGGGTTTCGGCCAAATCCAACGAAGTGTTTTCAATCACCAACGTAAATCGTCAATGGTCGGGCATCATCCGACTCGGTAAAGTGTTTTCAAACATGCAAGAGAAACGACCGATGGGCCGACAGTTAGGCATCGGTCGAATTCAACAAGTTTTTTGGGTCATTGTTGACGGGCGAAATTGACTGCTCGTCAACTGGAGGAGTGAATCCAGTTCGGGGTTGTCTAATTAACCCAAGCCGTTTGGATTAATCCACTCTGATGGGTTTAGCGGCTCCGTTGGCCGATCTAAGTCCTAAAGAAAGTGAAAAACAAAACTAAAGAAAATGCAATAACTCAATAAATAACAATCGCTAAAAACTATATATACATCTAATATATATTTATAGTTTAACTAACTAATACTTATGAAATAACTCTACTTATCATGTGTACAATACATACAAATAATTATAATTCTAAGATATATATAATATGTACAAAATATGAATTTTAATCTAAATCTGTGAAAATCGAATGTAAATTGATTTTTTTAAACAACAGTAAAACTATTATCTAATCTTTATGATTTGTTTTCTTATAATGTTTATATCAAAGAAATCAAATATCAAACTATCTAATTAAACATAAGAAATAAAAGATGATAAAAAATGTTTTAACTACAGGGGGCTTCTATATTTATTATGCTAACGAAATCAAATAACAGGCTGACCTGTTGTCGCATCCAATATTTGTTCAGTGTGAAGCATCCAATCTCCTTGTCTGATGAGGTAAACCTGCAGTAGATCCTACAATTGCTGCTCATAAATGTGAAGCAGTAATGATGGAATTTGAATGATAGAACATATAAGATATACGATCACAACAATCTCATAATTTCACAAGCAACCACATTAAGAAAAACTTTGTTGTGAGAACTTGCATATAAACGTTTGATCGAAAGCAGAGATTAACCTCTTAATTCAAATTGAACCAATGATTATTGTATATTAAATCTGGAACATGAAACATGGATAACATATAAACTTTTATCATACCAACTTGTAGTAAACCATGACAGCGAAAGCAATCATAATCTAATTATAAATTGAAATAATCATGACTTGAATAAAACCGCAATACGGAAAAGCTAAAGCTGTGACGAGTATTATATTTCATTCAAGTCTGTAAATGAAAGATCCATAGTCTTGCCCCTGGCAAAGATGATCTCATGTTTAAAAAATAACATGCTTATATAGGTTCCAGGAACAAAATGTTTCATGTTGATAATATCATATATGTTCCAAAAATATGGGGGATGCAACCTCCCTGATTTTACTTGATATCAAAATACCAACAGCCTAATCTATTTACTAAAAAAAAAACACAAAGTTGATATGGCTAGAAGATGTCAACAGTGCTTCATATCTCCTTGGAAATCATGGGTTCCTGAAAACAAATGAAAATGGGAAGATTTTAGATATGTCTTAAATTGTCAAATCAAGCAATTCGAATTTTTCTAACTGGCTACAGAATCTTATGATTCTGTAGCTAGTTATAATTACAACTACAAACATATTTTATTCAACAAACAAAACAAACTAATCTTTAAAGAAAGGTAATCTATTCAATCAAATCATATATCCTAACTTGAGAGGGACGAAATCATACTAAAATCCAAAAAGATCATACCTCAAATCATGGGATTAAAACATATCAAGCAATCTTGGAATTTACGATTGTTGTTGTTGCCTCTACATTCTTAAAAATGACATATCATGTAGTTTTTAGGTGTTTCTCCTTTGCTTGAGTTATGGATTGGAGTCTATTGTTCTCATTTTTCAACAAATCCACTTGGTCTTTTAAATATTTAAGTCGAGACTGTAGCAAAAGTGCATCTGTATAATACCTGTCGATCCAGGATCGACATTCATCACATTGTGGCTGTAGAGACTATGCATTGGCACTGACAGCATTAAGTATTGGAGAAGCGTCCAAGCAAAAGGTAGGTTTATCACATAGTCGAATTCCTGAGAATTCTGGGTTACCCTTTAGACATGGAGGCAAGTTGTTTACATAGTCATAGGGTGTGTTAGGATAGAGCCTGTATGACACAGGGTCTTCTTCGGCCAAAAACCTTTCAATTTCTGAATCCAAGTCTTCACTTACCTCAATTGTGTTTTTTGTGTTTGCACAGGGTTTGAATTTATTTCAAACACATCGTGAAATCAAATGACCAGCCCTTTTATTTTTGTAATTAACATCGACGCTGCCCTTTGGCTTCTTCCCTATGGGTTTTTTAACAATTTTAGTGCAACTCTTTGGGTGAGAACCTGGTTGATTGTCTAGTTAAGTAACATCAGGGTAGGTCGAGGGTTCAATATTAGGGGAAGGATCACAGGGCAGGAGTGGTGGAGGAGAAGCGGTAGGTTTCACAAGGGTTTCTATGACAACAGGCTTATCAACATGTCCCAACTCACTATTGCCAAAGCCATTTCGTAAAACAAAAGAATCCCAACAATCATTATGTAATTGCAACTGATGCACAAGGATAATTTTAATTAAACCATGATGGAATAAACTCGAATCAGACCTCTGCCTCTTAAACCGTTTTCCCATCTTATAGAGGCTTCTTAGAAGGAAGTAGGGCATGTTCAACGGGAAGTCAATGAAACTCATAAGCAATCGCAGATGATACAGGAAAACTAACCCAAATATTCCTTCACACATAATGAACTGTTTCACAATAGCAAGTAGATCATGCCACCTAGGTTTTAAGGATGAGACTGGCATACCTCGATCACAACTAGTAATTTTTCGTGAGGTGAACATCAAACTCCAGGGGACCTCTTCAACTTTTGCGTTCTTGAACCATTTTTTGCCTGACAACTGGTAAACCTGTAGCTTGGCTTAAAATTTCTTCAGTTACCTCCAGTTGCACGTCACCTATCTTTGCTCTGCAGCCATCGAAGGTCAATGCGAACTCTTGGGCAACTCTCAGATTGAAACCCTTAAATTTTTCAATGAATAAATGCCAATCGTTCATTTCTAAATCGTCCCTGGCATTATCATACGATAGAAGGGTTTGGATGCCATTGGGCTCGATCCTTACCACTGGATCCATGGCGAACAGAAGGGAATCAACACAGAACCTATAGGTAGGGTTTGATAAAAATCCACAGAGCCATAGCCCCGGGCCTTAAAAAAACAATGCTATGACAGTGCAAACGGTAGGCAGAGGCGTTAATCACCATGCGTGGGAACAAAATCATGAAGCCCGAGACCATACAGAAGAGTAATGGCATGTTGTACTTCATATGACACCTTGGCATTGGGTACGTATGAGGATTAGAACACTTGGAAAACCATAGTACGCACATTCATGGCTTGATTACAAAGGTAAGTGTATCAAATAAAAATTGAATAATTAAAAGTTTTATGAATCAAAAATCCATTAATATCAATTGAATATTAATGAATGGAGGTCTTTCACTTATGTAACCAAGGCATGTTTAGAACCAAAGAGTTATAAACAAGGAGAACAATCATGTTCATAAAAAAAATATGACAATTCGATAATAGACCATATGAACAGTTTTCCTTTAATCAAAAATCGAAACATAGTGTCAATTCTAGCTACGAGTTTTCATGCTTACAGTCATGAAAACAAAAATCGAAAGGAAGATATGTAAAAAGCGACAAGTGACAAATGTCGTTTTAGTGACAATGGTCATGACAAGTAATGAAAATTTAGAGACCATGTGTAGGCAGCTTATAAACAATAGAAATTATATTATGGCTTCCAACAATGGCGACACGCTAGGAGAAGCAGTTATCTCTGTCACACGAACGAGTTCAGGTTAGAGAAATCTGAAAGACTTCAAATCGAAGAACAACTGCAAGGTTATTTGAACATCTTTAAAAAAAAAACAAGACCCAACCTAGTTTCAGATACCTTTCGTTTAAAAGAATGAAACCTAGTGACAAACTTGCCAAAAGAAAGACATGATGTTTACGTTAATGTCCCCAACACTGTTGACAGGGCCACTGCTGCCAGTAGGCATTCATAGCCTTGATAGGGATGTCAATTAACCCACTCTGACGTCTGTATCCTATCCAAGAAATTTCAAATGAGAACAAAGGATGCTTATGGCCAACACAAAGTTCATACCTGAGAATTTTCTTTTACCTAACATTGCTTCGCTGCCAGCAGGCCTGTTCAGTACCCCGACGAAGTTATCTTGGCGTCATGCATGCATTTACCCATTGCCAGTAGACCTGTTCAATGTCCCGACGGGTTTACAAGCACTTCCCACAGCTCTCTGAGAATTTATTCACATTCTGATATAGTTTTAAAGATATTCAATAGAGCGGGGTGACGTTGAAAATTCTAGTTTCTTAACACAACTTAATATTTCCACGGGCCTTTAAATTTTCTAGCAAACCTTCATCAAGATATGAAAAAAAGTTCATTAATAGAACCAATCTTCAAGGATGGGGAGATGCCATTGAGTTGCTTTCTTAAAGAGAAAGGACAGTGTAAAGAGACCTTTTAAAGATATCCGTGAATACTTTCAAGTGCAAATTGAAACTGAGGAATCGACTTTCAAACAAAAGACACCTTCAACCAGCCTACAATTTCAGAGAAGGACAACAATAGATGTTCCGACAGCCTTTGACATCTATTTTTGAGATGAAGCATTTTGTCTCTCTTTGTCTGAGCTAGACTGTAATACAAGGATGTTCGAATCAAAAGGACCGATGAACTAAAATGAAAACAAAACAAAACAACAAAGAAAAATTGGAAAGCAAAGAAATCCAAACAAAAAAATATGTATAGAAGGTGTATCTGAAAACATTATGAAAAAATCCCTTGGGAGACTGAAAGAAAATAGAAAATTCATGTTTGATGTGAAATCAGTCCTACTCGTGGTACCTTGGGTCAGGGTTGAATTTATGATTAAGATCTCTTTATTCTCCAATTAAGATTTTCATGACGATACTGCGTTTTTTTGAAAATAAATATTCAACGAAAAGCAAAGAGAAAAGGATCAAGCAAACTTCCCTGACAAAAGTCGTATTATGGTTCTCGTGGTGCGCCCACTTGCATTCATGACTGCATTATTACAAAGAGAAATAGTGAGGAAGAAAACTGAAAGAAACCTATTCATAACCCTACTCTAACTACTAAACAAATCAGAATACTACGTGAAGTCATGCTTCCAATGTAGCCATTGGAGTAACTCCAATCCTGCAATGGAAACAAAATCAAACATTACTAATAAGAATGGTAATATATCAAAAAATGATAGAAACATATCACACTTACCTTCATAATCATCATCTAAAAACAAAGTAAGCATGATCTTACCATTCCCTTGAATATTCTTGTTGTACTAATCCTCCAGCCATTGTGCAATCTTGTCGTGATAAGGGTCATAATGGCATGGGCGAGTCTAAGTAAGTTTAAAAAAATTGTCAAGATTACGAGGAAATGAAATAACCATCAGCCAAGGCTGAAATGCCCCATCCCCCTGACAATTCTCTAAGTGTTCATTAATTTCTTCACATTCAGGATCTAAAAGAAATATGTCACACCTACTTCCAAGATACTTAGGTAAAAAGAAAGCAAGAATAAATTTATCTTTATTATGAAAAAAATTTATATATGAATATTCAAGACATCCTAAGATTTTGTCACAAAAATGAGGATGCAAACCATGACTTTGATGAGACGAATATATCGATGGGGAAATCATCATAACAGGATTCGTGACGTCAATCAGATCATTGGTTTGAATGTTTTCTTTGATGAGATTGATCATTTCAAAATGTGAAGCATAAACATTAAGATTCGAGCTAATCAAAGAACGAATATGAAATGTAGAATATAGTGCATTGTCTTTTTCAACAATAAA
Source organism: Picea engelmannii (assembly GCA_009831015.1). NCBI lineage: Eukaryota > Viridiplantae > Streptophyta > Pinopsida > Pinales > Pinaceae > Picea > Picea engelmannii. Next base: position 119,711 of record ML789254.1, read on the forward strand.
CTGTGTAAAATCATCTCGCAACATTTCATTTTCCCATATGAGTGATGAAAGTGAACAAGCATCAAATCCAACTTTATCAATGTTAGGTTTGGAATTAATTTCACCAAAATTTAGCATATTGAAAGGATATGATTGTGGCGGAAAAGAGTAGGATGTTGTAGGTAAGATGTC
>ML789254.1:120188-146258 GCA_009831015.1 Picea engelmannii
AATCGTCGTTGATTAGCGAAGTATGAAATTCTTCACATAATTGATCGAAATCATAAATTTCAAAAGCATCTAGAAATTCATCTACAAATTGAAACCAGTCAAAAATGTGACATGCTGGAAAGGATTCAAACCAATGTTTAATCCGACCTCTAAAAGTAAAAGTGAATAGTCTGCATAAAACTCTTAATCTTAGATGTCATGTTTGATGCATTTGCACCAAAACTTGTTAAGGTGGTCTTTAGCAGATGTATTGCCTCCACCATCAAAGGTGAGTTTGGACAAGCGAGAGACTGTCTCATTGGGAACATCGGGTAATGAGAAGTTGAAAGCATGTTCCAACACAATGATTTGGGGAGCCATGGGGAATTTGAATACATTTAAAATAAAGGCTCCTACAAGGCCAGCTTGTCAGTCGACCCTCCTTCTAGCGCCATTTGTTGACAGGCGAAATTGACCGCTCGTCAACTAGAGTGAATCCGGTCCGATGTTTTCTAATTAACCCAATCCATTTGGATTAATCCACTCTGACGGGTTTAGCGGCTCCGTTGGCCGATCTAAGTCCTAAAGAAAGCGAAAAACAAAACTAAAGAAAATGCAATAACTCAATAAATAACAATCGCTAAAAACTATATATACATCTAATATATATTTACAGTTTAACTAACTAATACTTATGAAATAACTCTACTTATCATGTGTACAATCCATACAAATAATTCTAATTCTAAGATATATATAATATGTACAAAATACGAATTTTAATCTAAATCCGTGAAAATCGAATGTAAATTGATTTTTTTAAACAACAGTAAAACTATTATCTAATCTTTATGATTTGTTTTCTTATAATGTTTATATAAAATAAATCAAATATCAAACTATCTAATTAAACATAATAAATAACAGATGATAAAAAATGTTTTAACTACAGGGGGCTTCTATATTTATTATGCTAATGAAATCAAATAGCAGGCTGACCTGTTGTCGCATCCAATATTTGTTCAGTGTGAAGCATCCAATCTCCTTGTCTGATGAGGTAAACCTGCAACAGATCCTACAATTTCTTCTGATAAATGTGAAGCAGTAATGATGGAATTTGAATGATAGAACATATAAGAGATACGATCACAACAATCTCATAATTTCACAAGAAACCACATTAAGAACAAATTTGTTGTGAGAACTTGCATATAAACGTTTGATCGAAATTAGAGATAAACCTCTTAATTCAAATTGAACCAATTATTATTGTATATTAAATCTGGAACATGAAACATGGATAACATATAAACTTGTATCATACCAACTTGTAGTAAACCATGACAACGAAAGCAATCATAATCTAATTACAAATTGAAATAATCATGACTTGCATAAAACCACAATACAGAAAAGTTAAAGCTATGATGAGTATTATATTTCATTCAAGTCTGTAAATGAAAGATCCATAGTCTTTCCCCTGGCAGAGATGATCTCATGTTTACAAAATAACATGCTTATATAGGTTCCAGGAACAAAATGTTTCCTGTTGATAATATCAGATCTATTCCAAAAATATGGGGGATGCAACCTCCCTGATTTTACTTGATATCAAAATACCAATAGCCTAATCTATTTACTAAAAAAAAAACACAAAGTTGATATGGCTATAAGATGTCAACAGTGCTTCATATCTCCTTGTAAATCATGGGTTCTTGAAAACAAATGAAAATGGGAAGATTTTAGATATGTCTTAAATTGTCAAATCAAGCAATTCGAATTTTTCTATCTGGCTACAAAATCTTATGATTCTGTAGCTAGTTATAATTACAACTACAATCATATTTTATTCAACAAACAAAACAAACTAATCTTTAAATAAAGGTAATATATTCAATCAAATCATATATCCTAACTTGAGAGTGATGAAATCATACTAAAATCCAAAAAGATCATACCTCAAATCATGGGATTAAAACATATCAAGCAATCTTGGAGTTTACGATTGTTGTTGCTGCCTCTACATTCTTAAAAATGACAGATCCTGTAATTTTTAGGCGTTTCTCCTTTGATTGAGTTATGGATTGAAGTCTATTGTTCTCGTTTGCCAACAAATCCACTTGGTCTTTTAAATATTTAAGCCGAGATTGTAGCAAAGGCGCATCCGTATAATACATGTCGATCCAGGATCGACATTCATCACACTGTGGTTGTAGAGATTGTGCATTGGCACTGACAACATTAAGGATTGGAGAAGCGTCCACGCGAAAGGTAGGTTTATCACAGAGTCGAATGCTCGAGAATTCTGGGTTACCCTTTAGACATGGAGGCAAGTTGTTTACATAGTCATAGGGTGTGTCAGGACAGAGCCAGTATGACACTGGGTCTTCTTCGGCCAAAAACCTTTCAATTTCTGAATCTGAGTCTTCACTTACCTCATTTGTGTTTTTTGTGTCTGCACAGGGTTTGAATTTATTTCGAGCACATCGTGAAATCAAACGACCATCCCTTTTATTTTCGTAATTAACATCATCGCTGCCCTTTGGCTTCTTCCCTGTGGGGTTTTTAACAATTTTAGTGCAACTCTTTGGGTGCGAACACGGTTGATTGTCTAGTTGAGTAACATCAGGGTAGGTCGAGGGTTCAATATTAGGGGCAGGATCACAGGGCAGGAGTGGTGGAGGAGAAGCGGTAGGTTTCACAAGGGTTTCTATGACAACAGGCTTATCAACCTGTCCCAACTCACTATTGCCAAAGCCATTTCGTAAAACAAAAGCATCCCAACAATCGTTGTGTAATTGCAACTGATGCACAAGGATAATTTTAATTAAACCATGATGGAATAAACTCGAATCATACCTCTTCCTCTTAAACCGTTTTCCCATATTGTATAGGCTTCTAAGCATGAAGTAGGGCATGTTCAACGAGAAGTCAATGAAACTCATAAGCAATCGCAGATGATACAAGAAAACTAACCCAAATCTTCTTTCACACGTAATGAATTGTTTCACAATAGCAAGTATATCATGCCACCTAGGTTTTAAGGATGAGATTGGCATACCTCGATCGCAACTAGTAATGTTTCGTGAGGTGAACATCAAAGTCCAGGGGACCTCTTCAACTTTTGCGTTCTTGAACCATTTTTTCCTGACAGCTGGTAAACCCGTAGCTTGGCTTAAAAATTATTCAGTTACCTCCAGCTGCATGTCACCTATCTTTGCTCTGCAGCCATCGAAGGTCAATGTGAACTCTTGGGCAACTCTCAAATTGAAACCCTTAAATTTTTCAATGAATAAACACCAATCGTTCCTTTCTAAATCGTCCCTGGCATTATCATACGATAGCAAGGTTTGGATGCCATTGGGCTCGATCCTTACCACTGGAGCCATGGCGAACATAAGGGAATCAACACATAACCTACAGGTAGGGTTTGATAAAAATCCACAGAGCCATAGCCCCGGGCCTCAACAAAACAATGCTATGACAGTTCAAACGATAGGCAGAGGCATTAATCACCATGTGTGGGAACGAAATCGTGAAGCCTGAGACCATACAGAAGAGTAAAGGCATGTTGTACTTCATATGACACATTGGCATTGGGTACGTATGAGGATCAGAACACTTGGAAAACCATAGTATGCACATTCATGGCTTGATTACAAAGGTAAGTGTATCAAATAAAAATTGAATAATTAAAAGTTTTATGAATCAAAACTCCATTAATATCAATTGAATATTAATGAATGGAGTTCTTTCACTTATGTAACCAAGGCACGTTTAGAACCAAGGAGTTATAAACAAGGAGAACAATCATGTTCATAGCAAAAATATGACAATTCGATAATAGACCATATGAACAGTTTTCCTTTAATCAAAAATCGAAACAAAGTGTCAATTCCAGCTGCGAGTTTTCATGCTTACAGTCATGAAAACAAAAATCAAAAGGAAGATATGTAAAAAGCGACAAGTGACAAATGTCGTTTTAGTGACAATGGTCATGACGAGTAATGAAAATTTAGAGACCCTGTGTAGGCAGCTTATAAACAATAGAAATTATATTATGGTTGCCAACAGTCATCCAAGAGAATAGGCCAATGGCCGATGGAGGGAATATGGTGATTATTTTTCATGCCACTTTAGTGTCCATGTGTCATGCCACATCTTCCAATAGAGATGGTCGATGACCGACAGTCGGATCGGTCGAATTGAGGAAGTGTTTTCATCAGTCGACGTGGATTTGGGCCAATGGTCGATGGTTGGGTCGACAATTTGGAGAAAGTGTTGTGCACATAAAAGGAGAATTTCGGTTACTGATAGCCAATGTCACGTGTGGATATCTTTTGGTTGAGGTTGGGTACGAAAATTTTGTTTTCTCATGTTCTCTCTACCTTCATGAGATTACCTTAATCTCATATACTCCATTGCACATTTTGTATTTAAATAAAAGCATTAATTCATAACTTTTCTTGATCTATTAAATATGATATAAAGAGAGTGTTTTTATTTCATCTTGGGTAGTTCAGGATTTGTTCACGCCATCTAAAATGGGAAACTTATGATATTAAATATGATATAAAGAGAGTTTTTTTGTTCCATCTTGAATAGTTTAGGATTTGTTCACACCATCTATAATTAAAAACTTATTATCATATACCTCATAATCATTATATAGTTAAGTTGTGTATGAAGGGATTTGAATCCAAAAAAACACTTCATTTTCTCACATCCAATTTAGTATGAAATTCATGGTAGATATGAGTGCATATAATTGCACATCACAATCCAATTTAGTGTTTATTTTTCATTAAATAACTTAATCCTTCGAAGGAAGTTGTTACCTACCACATATCCACTTCCATCTAGAATTTATTGTCTTACTACTACATTATTTATTAACAAAGAAAGAGACGCATGCATTCCCTCTACTTGAGAGGAAGAGGAGAACTCAATGTTCGATCTCTTCTTGTGAACACTTCATTTTATAAACTCGCAATAGTATATGATATTGGTTTAGGTAGCTAGTGGAGATATAAAATCATACGGATTTGATTGGTTGTTACAATAATAGCTACAAACATCCCTTTCCTTTTGCTTTAAAAGGATCACTTAAATTTTAAATTTCATGTCAACCACTGTTTTGGTTGAAAAAGTCTGCAAATCAATTATACTCTATTTTGGGAGATGGAGTATCACGGCTAGTGCTGACTATGCTTACATTGAGGGTACAACCATTTTCTAGCTACTTACCTATAAGAACAAACTATATTGGTAATTATATCACATGGTTAATGGGCATCTTCTTAAATCTTATCGACATTTTTCTAAATAATTGATAGAAAGCCTTTAGCCTTTGATTCTATCTCAACAAGTTTTAGTTCAAGGGTTATTCTTCTAATTCAATAAGATATAGGAATCTTGGTAGTTATTGTTGAAATCATTTACATTTGCATGTAGCTAAAGTCTTTTCTAAAAAATATACATGACAAACTTGAAAAATGGTGAAATTAACTACTTGAAAAGTGGTGAAATTAACTAGAGAGACATGTTAGATTGTTCTCTCTTTGAACCATCACTTTAGGGATGAACTCACATGACCCTATATGGATTCTATGCATAACATCAAGTAGGAAGTATTATTCCTCCTCTCTTCAAAATCATTGCACTGAGGAGAATATCATCCTCAAATATTCTCGTGGGATCTTGGGGAACAACAAGATATAAATACCGAGATTACAATGTACAAGTAAGAAACCTTCCCAAGGAGTTACAATTAAGGATCTGACAAATTCAACGATGCTCTTGTTCAAGGCGTGTATCTTCCAGTAGATATTGGAGTAGGGAAACATTGCCTTCTCATAGTCACTCTATGTTCATGAGATTACCCAATCTCATACTCGCCATTACAAATTCTATATTTCATAAAGACATAACATTCATATTTTGTATTAATTTATTAATATGATATAAAAAGAGTTATTTCATTCCATTTTGGGTAGTTAAGGGTTTGTTATCACCGACTAAAGGTTGACATTAATTATGTATAAATAAACTAAATGTATAAATAAACTATGTAATAAGGAGTTTAAGTTAAGGGTTTGTTATCACCAACTAAAGGTTGACATTAATTATGTATAAACTAGCACAACTACTAACTCGCGGCTGAAAATGCCGAAAGGGTATCGGTTGAAAACCCGTGCTCCCAATATAAAACGTATGTGGTAATCCGTAATCCGTCTATGGTAATATGAAACATTTGGTTATCCGGTTTAATCCTACTTAATCATTTAAACGTGGCATTTACATATCCTTACAGTAATGTTTTAATGTAATTAGGTAAATGTTAAAAAGTAAACATGTTAACGGATGCCTTGATAAATGCAAGAAAGTTATGAATAATAAATCTGACCCATTGATTTTGGAGGACGACTAAGAATATGCCAACATCTTCAATGCATAGCCATCAGATTAGGGTTTAAGGTTAAATAAGGTTAAAAGATCATTAATTGTGCCCATTGTCAATAGGTGTATGACTTTCGGTGTAATAAACTAAATGTATAAATAAACTATGTAATAAGGAGTTTAAGTTAAGGGTTTGTTATCACCAACTAAAGGTTGACATTAATTATGTATAAATAAACTAAATGTATAAATAAACTATGTAATAAGGAGTTTAAATTAAAGAACACTTCAATTTCATGTTTTACCTATTATAAACATATATTTAAATATTATTATACTTTCAAATGAAATAGATATTATTGTTGGAGACATTGATTACACTGAGAGGGGGGTGAATAGTGTAGGACTCTTTTTCCCAAAACTTCCCCTTAACAAAACTCATTAGTTAGCAATGACCATTTAATCATTACTTATTGTTTTTATTTATAACCAGTGAAATGTGAACACATATCAGCAACAAATATCAACAATATATCATCAACAAATCATCACCACAAGGAACACATAGAACACAATATGTATGTACAATTTTATTTTTATTACGAACTACAATCCTTGGGTTATCAGCAACAACTGAATAGAGTAGAACTCTACAAGAGCACCAGCTCTATAATGCAAGACTCAACTTACACCCTCAGCACCAACTGAGATGGGGCTACAATCCTCAACAGATATCAATCTATCAACAGGTACGTGACTTGTCGGTAGTGAAGCATGTGTATGTACACGCCCTACCAATAGTACAACTCGCGTATGTACACAACCAGTCTGTACTATAGCCTGCGTATCACTTCTGAGCAATTAGGGTTTTCTTTTCATCACATACTCAGATCTTCTGCAACCTTCAGTCACATTCGCTTATGTCTCTCACTATCCAATCTGATCCATAACCATTCACAACACATCCAAGATCTCCAACAACTTATTCATGCTCCTTAACCATACAATATGAATTCTACTCAATCATGTATAAGAAATCATCATACTATAGCAATCATATCAGTACTAAATCATAAGAGTGTTTCTCACTCTAACAGCCAACATAAACCACATCATAATAACCATACCGAGAATGCCTTAAGCATTCACCACACAAAAAACAAGAGTATCCATCAAGACAACAATGTAACCATACCAAAATTTCTATGGCAAATTTGAGCCCATAGAATGCAGATCTGGAACCTACTTCAGTCTTCAAGAGCCTGTCATCAGCTCAACCACAAGTCTTCATGAATTCATCAACTGTACATGCCCTGTGCTCACTACATCCTGCGTATGTACATGCCCTGGCTCACTACAAACCACATATACCTCAGAATCTAGGGTTTTTGCACTTCTGAGACTTTTTCCATCATGATCTCAGACTTGCCGAAACTTTGATGCATCCATAAAATCCTCCAGATCTCCTCTCTCTCAGAATAGATCTTCAACACATGCTCAAGAGATGCACAAGAGATACACACAAGATACATTTTCACAAGAGACCCTTGCCTCTTATTTATACTCTCCAAGTAACTTCCTTAGAAGCATCTTCTAGGTCACTTAACCCATTTCTAGGTCACTTAACCCACTTCTAGGTCACTTAACCCATTTCTAGGTCACTTAACCCACTTCTAGGTCACTTAACCCACTTCTAGGTTACTTAACCCATTTCTAGGTCACTTAACCTATTTTCCTCATTTTAGGGTTAACCACTTTCCATAATTAGAAAGTTCTTCATTTATTTATCATTTAAATATTCCTCCTTGAGTTTGAAACCTCACTTTACCATTTAAATAATAATTTCTTCTTTTCAAGCACTTTGACTTCTTTTACCTCTTGGGGATTCAAGCCAACATATGAGGGTCCTTCATCTTCGTAGGGCCATAACTCTCAAACCATATGAGTATTTACGTGACATTCCACATACCACCGTAAATGGCATGACAAGCATTATCCATCTATGATAGTTTCACTAACAAATTCATTGATCTTCATCTCATTATTCCACAAACAAGCATGTGTTCTCCAACCATACTCCTAGGATAACTCAACCATAAAGGGTCTTCCCATGAGGGATTTCACCATAAGGGGACCACTTTGGAGTCCATCCATTTGTGCACCTTATCAACCATGATAAGACAATAATGAGTCATCTTTACTTCAAACCAACTATGCATCATATATCAAAGAAACCACATCGATCCATCTTCATTTTTGCATCATGTATCAATGACAACTCATTGATCCATCTTCATCTATGTATCATGATATGACTATGATTCCACTTGACATCAATCCATTCTCATCAAGGACAATACACATTACATTTGACATCAATTATCAATCAATCAATCCTTTGGCATCAATCAATCCCTTGACATCAATTAATCACTTGACATCAATCAATCAAACCTTTGGCATCAATGACAACATGATCCAACAATCTCCCCCTTTGGCATTGATGACAATACCAACATTGATGTCAACATGTAGATAGGGAATTGCTCTACATCAATAGTCATCAATCACATCAATGTGATTTTCTCTCCACATCATTAATCATCAATCACATCAATGTGACTATCTCTCCCCCTTTGACATCAATGGAAAAGGATCATTCTCCTCTTGGGGTTTCTCCCCTTGCCTAAATTCCTTTGATCTTCCTTTGAATAATCTCTCCCCTTTTTGAACAAGGGATATCACTCTGATGTAATGTTGAAGATACATCGCTCATGCTCCCCCTGTGACCGTCGTTCCCCCTGGAATTATGCCTATGTGCTCTTTCTTCAAATATAGGGCTATTTTACCAAGTATGCATCTGATATATATCTCCTCCTAGAATCATGGGAAGAAGAATGCCCCTATGGGTATGTCTCCCCCTATCTTCTCTGCAATATGAACACTATGCTACCACTGCAATAACTTCTACTACAAATGCTACTGTTCAACCGGAACATAGAACAATACGATCCTTGGACCTGTCCATGCATCAAAACGTATGCCATACCATACATCATGAAGCAAAAGATATGTCAACAATGAACAAAACATGTACCAAAATGTGTGCTCTCCATGCACAACACCCATGTACATCAACACCATACAATGTGCCAAAAGATATCATCAATGGAATGTATCAACCATATGCCTCTACCAACATGTTAACCATGTGCCTCAAACAACTATCATATCACTCATGATATGTCTTCACCAAGAACCAAGTGCCACAATCATGTATCTCAATCAATCAAGTGTCTCATGTACCAAAGTATATGCTAATCAAGTAATACCAATGGTGTACTTTTAACCAAGTAATATCATCCAAACATATACCATCTATGAGTGTACCAAACATGCACATCAACATGTATCACCACTTGTACCAAGCAAGTACATCAACCATGCACTAATGCATGTGTTCCAAATCCATAAAACATATGCCAATCAGACTTCTAGTAGGTGCCTCTAGCAATGTGTTAGAATTGTACCAATCGTGCATCAACCATAGATCAAGCTCATCAATGATGTACAACATGATCACCTCATCAACTCACCAACTACATGTCGCAATATGTAGTCCAACCATATGTCAAAGGCATGCACCAAGATATCCAACAAATAAGCTTCCAATAATACATCATAAGATATATCAATGAAACTCAAATATGTACCATCCATGTACCCCAATAGATCAGCCTCAATCCTCCATTCACTATGGAAAATACTAAGCACCCAAGATAGCCTTTCATTTTATATCATCACATTACATAATCCAATATGTAATCATGAAAAACTGCAACAAACAATGTCAGAACCTGCAACAAACTATGTCAGACCCTGCAACACAGAGTTATACCATCACATCAAGCTGCAACTCATGTGCATAGCCTTTTTCCCAAGGCTTTACCACATATATGCGATCTGTTGCACAAACAGCTTGCGTATGTACGTGACCTATTCAAGGTCAACCTGCGTATGTACACAACTGTTACCACTGTCACTCATGTATTCTTCAATAGATGACACAATTGGGATTCCCTCAAGGGTTCCATTCTACTCTAGTTGTTCAGTCTTCTTTACCCACTTCTGAAGGTGTCCCTGCTTCTCAAAACTTGATCTCTGAGCTTCCATATTTTCAAATATGTCTCCCTTCCTTACTTCATTCCTTCTTCTAGTCATGCTATATGAATTCCTCATCATGTACTTTCTTCTTGTGTTCCAACAATCATGGGATTTGTGGCCAAATCCACTACAACTGTAGCATCTCATGCCGTGACAATGAACATAAATGTGTCCTAATTGATCACATCTCCAACACCTTATGGTGTTATGAAATCTTCCATTATTTCTCCTTGCATAAGATCTGTATGTTAGACAACTGAGAGGGGGGGTGAATCAGTTGCTATTGTGCTTAAACAATTATAACCATTTTAAACCCATTACAGAACACTCAATGATGATCACAATAATGTAGGGAAGTAAGCAATAGAGTATTCAACATCAATCACACACATGAAGCACACAAAGACAGATATTCCTGAGGAAACCCATAAAGGGAGAAAACTTCTTCTTCTTGATATGATAAGTAGTCTTTATTTTTTGTACATTATAATTCGTATGAGCACCAACTCATTATGAGGCTAGCACCTTTGTTTTACAAGCTGCAACTTGCTGAGAGCACCAACTCTCTGGTTTCTCTAACACCCACTAGAAGGAAGCACCAACTCCCTGAGTGTTCCAACACCAACTGGATGGAAGCACCAACTTCCAGTCACACAGGCACCAACTTGCATAACAGAGAACAATAGTTCTCCCTTGCACCACCCTACCTCCCTAGTTTTTCTGGTTGCAACCAGATGGAAGCTACAACTCCATGTGTTCAAGAACCCACTTGAAACTCTGAGGACAATAGTCCTCCCTAGCACCACCCTACCACCCTGAAATATAAATCTTTGCTTGCTGGAATCTATTATAGTGATACAGTATTTATCAATATCTTACCAGTCTCATCATTGTTCTGCTACACTTCTCTACTCTGCCTGCATCAATGTTCTCATCCACGAATACCAACCTCTTTGTTCATCTTTTCTGCTGCATTTCATATTATGTTGTGTTAATTCATTCTATGCGTTGCGCCTCTTATATTCTTTTCTGGTCCTCTGCACAACCACCTTCTTCCCGCATGCATAAACTATCACAGAGCACTGTCTCTCTTCTCTATTCTGCATGTTATTCACACGTCGAGTCCTCTGCCAGATCATCCTGGAAAATCTCCGTATTCTCTGACGGTTATGCTCAGTCTGTTCACCATGAATGGTCGTTCATCCTGAGATTCTTTTGGCATGACTGGCAGTAATAGTCTTTGACACTTTTCAGTCTGTCGATTGTATCTTCATTCCACTGGTAGTTACCTCGAGTCTCTTTAGCTTCTCTCGTGATCACCATAAAGCCTCTTCGAATTCTTTGGCAGAAACAATCAGTGGTTTCTGGAAGTTACCCAGAGAACCTCCACGTGCTCATGCCTTTGTCGCCTTTTCCCTTCCTGAGAAAACTTCACAGTGGGCACTATCTTTTCTGGCTAAGCCCCTTCCTTTCATGTGACCATGAGCTATGATCAGACGCCTATCCAAAAGGGCGCTTCACGACTTCGTGCCTTGTATATTCAGCTGCAATTTTCCTCTATTTTCCCAACTTGTGAAACTTCGAGTTGGAACTTAGCAATGCTATCTCCTTCCTCTATTCTCTATCCACGTGACTACTAGCTATGACCTCTCTCTAATCAAAAGGGTGCCTCACGATCTCAGAAATATCCTATGTGGATCCTAGCAACATGCTAGCTCCTCCCTTAATATTTCGATGATGTGACCTCCAGCTCTGACCATGGGCCAAGCTTTCAAGCGCTTGTGTCAGATCGACGGTCCAGATCTCTCCTTCTAGCGAATGGCTAATATCGAATCACGAACTCTGATCTTCGTCGTGACATATCAACGACCCACAACATTCCTCGATCGACGGTCCAGATCACTCCTTTGCACTTCGAGACTTCGCAACTCGCAATGTCGGAGCATAGAGAACCTCCATCCTTTCTATTGGCGACGGAAGTCACTCCCGAATTTCTAGCAGGAGCAGAGCCCGACGCCCATTAGTTTTATGTCACGGTGGTTTATAGATGGGATGATCAGATGGAAGTAAACTCAGGGAGATGTTACTCTAACTCAGAGACTGGGTTCGGCATGTAAGAAACAAAGGAGGTCTTGATCCAACTTCAGTCAGCGGGTTGATTAAAAGGTGAACAAGTGGAAGACTTGATAAGAAGAGTGAACAAACTACTTCGGGCAACAAGCTTTCAGTAATTCGTAGAAGAAAAACTCTGAATGCGAGATCCTCTGGTTCAGGGCTTCGAGAAACTGAAAGGGGGACTTGACTGGATTCTCCAATTCCAAGTCGTTCAGTGTTAGGAAAATCACAAGGACTGATTAGAGACAATGCGACTGTCACGGTGATCAAATTCTACATCATCCTATAACAGTTACAACTCGACTGGATTCTTCAATTCTGAGCTGCTCTAACACAGTTGAACAAAGACGTGAAAGAAACTGACATTCATAAGGCAAGAAGTCTCAAGAGTCCATACATAACCAGAAATAACAGTTTTTCATTAAAGCTTTGCAACCGGGAGCCCTGCTCAACCATTGATAGATACCAAAATGGCGAAAACGCCTACATATACTCAAAACAAAACAACAGCAGCAGAAACGAGAAGCTGCATTAAAAAATTTGCGTCTGCATGTCTTCTGACAGTCTATGCATGCAGAATCTGTATGATCGTGCACTTATGACATACGCAATGGGACTCCTGACTGTCCTGCAGTGGTTTGACAGATGCAATCTTCGTCAGGAAGGACTATCAGTCTGCTTGTACACTTGGTCCTTTCCTGGCCTTCTATTTATGGAAGAAGACGACGTTCAACCACCTTCACGGAAATAATAACTGCTTCCTTGGGATTGGGAACGGCCTCGGTCAACTCTGCACTCTGGGACATGGAAGACCCCTCGCGCTGCCACCTGGAACAATTGGACAGTCTGATGGATAAGGCGTGGAGGAACTGGCACGCTTGACGTGGAAGGGGAAAGGGAGGTGATGGCGTCAACACTTTGAGGGTGAGATGAGAGGTGATGAGGTGGTAGAAGATAAGAGGATCTAAGGATGGGAGCGGTAGTGAAAGGTTGTCATGGAAGGGAGCAGGACACATGGCAGGGGACGAGGAGGCTCGGAAGGTGAGTGGATGATGAGATGGGGGAAGGGACCACATGGACCAGAAGAGGGAAGGTAGGCAGATTTCAGAGGATGAGGAAGGGCTAAAGGGAGCGAGCCTCATCGCACGGCGAGGAGGAGAACAGATGGCAAGGGGAAGGATGGTACAAAAGATGACACGACAGGAAAGGGGCCCACGTTGGTTAAACACAGAAAGATAGAAGGCTCCGGAATACAATGTGTGTCACTGATCCGGGCGCTCTAATCACAGCCGTCGGAGAGATGCATCCACGATTCCGAACCCCCCCCTTCGCTTAAAGGTAGAAAGGCAGGGGGGGGGCGGTCCGGAATCACCTTGCGCGTCGTTGATCCGGGCACTCTAATCGCAGCCATTGAAGAGGTGTGCCCCCAATTCTGGACCCCCCCCCCTCTGCTTAAAGGTAGAAAGGCGGGGGGGCTTCGAAATCGCATGTGCGCCGTTGATCCAGGCGCGCGAATCCCTACCGTCCGAATTTGTTGACCGCTTAATCACAAGCGTACTTGCGCCCCGAGCTTATAGTAAATGGGTTTCTCACCCACTCCTTCGCATTCTAACCCCCCTTACCAGAAATGTCGCTAACACTTTTGAGTCCTAAATTTGCACTTTGCCACACCAACGGTCCAGATCTCTCTGTGATCCAACGGTCGAGATCACTTCTTCTCACTTCGGGACTTCGTGAATTCCTATCTTCTGCATTCATTCCTTCCTATGGATTTCATGATTTGCGAAGCAGTGAAGTGTTGATCTCTCGCCATGTGTCCTTGCTGACATGGCCTGCCACTTGTCCTTGCTAACGTGGATCTCCCCATGTGCCACATGTTCTTCTCTTGGATCTGACGACCCAAATTATTCCTCGATCCAACGGTTGAGTTCTCCTCTTCGTGAACTTAGACTTCGTGAGTTCCTGCAACTCTGCCTTTGACTTTCCTGATTTGTGAGTTAGCAAAATGTTGATCTCCCGCCACGTGTCCTCTGGATCCAAAAACGTATATCTCATTGTGACTTCTCATTTCGAGGAGTTAGAGGACTACTCACCTCCCTTCTCCCGACTCCCGATTTTCCAAAACCCTCTCCAGATCGATGGCCTACAGCCTTCTGTGATCCAATGGCTATGATGAAATCGTGAACTTGGACTTCGTGAATTCTCGCTTCTCCTATCTGTGATTTCTTGATATGTGAGTTAGTGAAATGATGATCTCTTGCCATGTGTCCTCTCTCGAAGGACGGTCAGAATTTACTACATGATATTGGAAGAATTTCTAAGTGTCAAAGGCCTCGACCTTTGATCCTTCTACGAGTCCTAATGATTTTGGGTCTCGTCGTTGTTGTTGTTCTTGCCTATTGTTCTTACCATCAATGACAAGCACACTCTTCCTGTAAACATGCCAACACTACATTCCAAAGATTTGTGACCATATTCATTACATGAATAACATTGACCAGGAAAATCACTTTCATACCTTTTCTTTGGTGTCCATCTTTTTTGAGGTGTAAGGATGTATTCTTGATGTCGTCCTTGCTTTGTTCTTTTGAAATTTTCTTTTCCTTGTGTAGGTGGTTGACTTGAAACATTATCTTCATTCTTTACCTCATGCTTCTTTGAGGTGCTTGCTTCAGCATGTGTATCTTCTCTCTTGTACCCAAGACGTGCCACATGTTCTTCTCTTGGATCCGACGACCCAAATTATTCCTCGATCCAACGGTTGAGTTCTCCTCTTCGTGAACTTAGACTTTGTGAGTTCCTGCAACTCTGCCTTTGACTTTCCCGATTTGTGAGTTAGCGAAATGTTGATCTCCCACCACGTGTCCTCTGGATCCAAAAACTTAGATCTCATCGTGACTTCTCATTTTGAGGAGTTAGAGGACTACTCACCTCCCTTCTCCCGACTCCCAATTTTCCAAAACCCTCTCCAAATCGATGGCCTACAGCCTTCTGTGATCCAATGGATGTGATAAAATCGTGAACTTGGAATTCCTGAATTCTCGCTTCTCCTATCTGTGATTTCTTGATATGAGAGTCAATGAAATGATGATCTCTTGCCACGTGTCGTCTCTCGACGGACGATCAGAATTTACTACACGATCTTGGAAGAATTTCTAAGTGTCAAAGGCCTCGACCTTTGATCCTTCTACGAGTCCTAATGATTTTGGGTCTCATTGTTGTTGTTGTTCTTGCCTATTGTTCTTACCATCAATGACAAGCACACTCTTCATGTAAACATGCCAACACTACATTCCAAAGATTTGTGACCATATTCATTACATTAATAACATTGACCAAGAAAAGCACTTTCATACCTTTTCTTTGGTGTCCATCTTTTTTGAGGTGTAAGGATGTATTCTTGATGTCTTCCTTGCTTTGTTCTTTTGAAATTTTATTTTCCTTGTGTAGGTGGTTGACTTGCAACATTATCTTCATTCTTTACCTCATGCTTCTTTGAGGTGCTTGCTTCAGCATGTGTATCTTCTCTCTTGTATCCAAGACCTTATTTATCATTTGGTGATCTTTGGCTTTCCAAGATCTCAATTAAGATTTGTGAGCTATTCAAGAATTTGTTTGACTTCTCTACTTTCTTTCTAAGATCGACAACTTAAACTTCTAACTTATGACATGAATCTTCATTTTCATTTACTTGATACTTCAATAGTTCCTCTACCCTTTTGGCCTCTTCAATTTGGGTCTTGATATGGACAATAATTTCAATACTTTTTCTAATCTCATCATCTACCTTCTTATCTTCTTTTTCATTCTTTAGTCTTGTGATCTCTTCTTACTTTACATCTAATTGAGTCTTATTAATCTCTTTTTGATATTTAAGCATTTCCTTTAACTTCAAGATGTGCCTTTGACTCTTCTTAAGAAACTTTTTAGTGTTATCCGAAAGATAGCTATAGTCTATATAATAGTGGTCATTTCCATATTCATATAGAATTCTTTCAAATTTCTCTTTAAGCTCCAATATTTTTTCTTCTACTTCTTCCATGGGATAACTACCATCAAACTCTACACAAACTATTTCTAGATTTTCTTGTTCACTTGTAGAGAAATATTCAATATCATCACATTTTGAATTATTGCAATCAAGAGTTTGTGGAGATTCTTTACCTTCATTTGAAATTTCTTCAAGATCTTCCTCTTTGCCAACATCATTACATGATTCTTTGCCTCATTTGAATTGTCTTCAGGATCTTCCTTTTTTCCAACATCATTACATTTAGAAATAATGCAATCAAGAGTTTTTGGAGATTCTTTACCTTTATTTGTCTTGATGGATTTGTCGTCAATATCTTCGTTCTTTCTTTGATATGTCTCCTCTAGCTTTAGCCATAGATCCTTGGTGGAAGTGCATTGTCCCATGCTCTCTTTGATAGGGCTTGAGAGTCCACTAAGAATGGTCTTGAGAGCCAATGCATTATTCTTCTTTCCTTCCCTTTGAGCTGAAAACTTTGACTTGTTCTTCAAAGAAACTAATCCACCAATGGATTCCTTCCAAATACCCGCTCCCATTTCCTTCAAATGCACTCTCATTTATATTCTCCAAGTAGAATAGTTTTCCTCATCAAGGATTGGAACTTCATCATCCATTTTCGTTTCTATGGATCTCCTTCAAGCTTTTTAATGCTTATAGTGAAGGCACGCTCTGATACCAATTGTTGGACACACCGGTTACACTGAGAGGGGGGTGAACAGTGTAGGACTCTTTTTCCCAAAACTTCCCCTTCACAAAACTCATTAGTTAGCAATGACCATTTACTCATTACTTATTTCTATTATTTATAACTAGTTAAATGTGAACACATATCAACAATATATCATCAACAAATCATCACCACAAGGAACACAAAGAACACAAGATGTATGTACAATTTTATTTTTATTACAGACTACAATCCTTGGGTTATCAAAAACAACTGAATAGAGTACAACTCTACAAGAGCACTAGCTCTATAATGCAAGACTCGTCTTACGCCCTCAGCACCAACTGAGATGAGGCTACAATCCTCAACAAATATCAATCTATCAATAGTTACATGACCCGTCAGTAGTGCATCATGTGTATGTACATGCCCTACTAGTAGTATAGCTTGCGTATGTATACTGCCAGTCTGTACTACAGCCTGCGTATGACTTCTAAGCAATTAGGGTTTTCTTTTCGTCACACACTCAGATATTTTTCAACCTTCAGTCACATTCTCTTCTATCTCTCACTGTCCAATCTGATCCATAACCATTCACAACACATCCAAGCTCTCCAACAACTTACTCATGCTCCTCAACCATACAATATGAATGCTACTCAATCATGTATAAGAAATCAACATACTATAGCAATTATATCAGTAATGAATCATAAGAGTGTTTCTCACTCTATCAGCCAACATAAACCACATCATAACAGCCATACCAAGAATGACTTAAGAATTCACCACACAATAAGCAAAAGTATCCATCAAGACAACAATGTAACCATACCAGAATTTCTATGGTAGATATGAGCCCATAGAATGCAGATCTCGAACCTACTTCAATCTTCAAGAGCCCATCATCAACTCAACCACAAGTCTTGATGAATTCATCTGTTGTATGCACCATGTCCTCTTTCAAATTGTGTATGTATGCACCCTTTCTCAATACAACCCACGTATACCTCTGAATCTAAGGTTTCTGAACTTCTGAGACTTTTGCAGTCATGATCTCAGAATTGACGAAACTTTGATGTGTCCATGAAATCCTCCATATCTCCCCTCTCTAAGAACAGATCTTCAACACAAGCTCAAGAGATGCACAAGAGATACACACAACATACATTTTCACAAGAGACCCTTGCCTCTTATTTATACTCTCCAAGTAGCTTCCTTAGAAGCATATTCTAGGTCACTTAACCCACTTTTGTTGGATTACTGAGAGGGGGGGTGAATCAGTAATAGCATAATTATAATCCTTTTTCTTCAAATGTTATATCAATTTAGAATTATTATCCAATAATAAGCAGTAAGAAATAAGCAATCACACACATACACAGTACACCAGTGTTTTACATGGAAACCCAAATCGGGAGAAAACCACATAATGCTTTTTATTATATGTCTTGAAGAATTACATTCATTGGAAGCACCAACTTTCTTTGTTTTCTAGCTGCAACTGGAAGGAGGCTCGAACCCCCTAGTTTCTCAGGCTACAACCTGAGGGAAGCTCCAACTCCCCAATTCTCTGGCTACAACCCCTTATGTTCTCCGGATACAACCGGAAGGTGGCTACAACCACCTGTCCTTGCCCCGTCCTGCCACCCTAAAGTAGAAGTAGAATGATGGAACCACTGTCACATTATCATTGTGAGATGTACCATTGTAAACCTGTACCAATAAATTTGTACCATGCATCAACCATGCATCAAGCTGTACCTCAACATGTAATCAACCTGTACCATAAACAAGTGCATCAACCATGCACCATAAGCATGGGTTCTCTTACTCTGCAAAGCGTCTTCCCATGAGGGCTTTCACCATAAGGGGACCACTTTGGAGTTCATCCATATTTACTTCTTATCAACCATGACAAAAAAATAATGAGTCATATTTATAGCAAACAATCTTGGGCCCATTACCCAAACCTTTGTGCTATGGGGATTTCTTCAAGGGTTGACATCAATGAAAACCAACCTTAATCAACAATCTCCCCCTTTGGCATTGATGACAACACTCTGATGTAATACGGAAATCATATCACTCATGCTCCCCCTGGAACCATGCCTCTGTCCTCTGCATCTGATAAATCTGCCTCTGTCCTTTGCATCTGATAAATCTCTCCCCCTTTGTCATCAATGGCAAAGGTATCTTTCCATCTGGGGCTACTCCTCCTGACTGAATTGTCCTCTTATGGTGTTTCCTCGTGTACATCTAAGACATATAATATAAGCATTCAAAAAGAATTCATTTTGGAGTATAAATAACTCCAAGTCTTTGGCGAAGATATTCAAAGGCTTCCTGTGGAAGTGGTTTTGTAAATATGTCTACCACTTGTTCTTTTGTGCCCACATACTCAACTCTGATGTTCTTTTCTTCAACATGTTCCCGTAGAAAGTGATACTTGATTGGAATGTGCTTCGTCTTGGAGTGCATCACCGGGTTTTTTGAGATACTGATGGCACTTGTATTATCACAATATATTGGAATGGGCTCATCATACTCAACCTGTATATCTGTCAAATTTTGTTTCATCCAAAGAACCTTTGTACAACATGTTGTTGCTGCAATATACTCTGCCTTGGATATATATAGAGATACAGATGATTGTTTCTTTCTTAGCCATGATACCAAACACTCACCTAAGTAGAACGTTGCTCCACTGGTGCTTCGTCGGTCATCAATACAACTTGCCTAATCTGCATCTGTGTAGGTAATAAGTGATAGATATTTTACTTTTGGATACCATAATCCAAACTCTTATGTTCCTTTGAGATATATGAAGATCCTCTTTACTGCTAATACATGTGATTCCTTTGGTGTTGTTTGAAATCATGCCACCTATCCAACTGTCTGCATTACATCTGGTCTAGATGTTGTCACATATAGTAGGCTGCCAATCATTGACATGTATTGCCTCTAATCTGTAGACTTCGAATCAGTATCTTTGCTCAACTTACAACTGGTTTGCAATATTCCATTCCGAACCTCTTTAACATTTCTCTGATATACTTGGTTTGAGAAATAAAAATTCCTTGGTTGCTTTGACGTATTTGAAGTCCCAGAAAGAAAGATAGTTCTCCAAGTAACGACATTTCAAATTCATTATGTATGTCTTTTGCAAATTTCTGGCTTAACCTACCATCATCACTACCAAAAATAATATCATCAACATAAACTTCAATTAATAAAATATTACCTTGACTTACCTTGATGTAGAGGTTTTTTTTTTCACTTCCTTTCCTGAACCCTGCCTATTGCAGATACTTATCTAGTCTAGAGTACCATGCTCTAGGAGCATGTTTTAGACCATACAAGGCCTTCTTTAATTTACACACATAGTCTGTGTTCTCTGACAACTAAAATCCTTCTGTTTGTTCAATGTAGACTTCTTCTTCAAGTTCCCCATTCAGAAAAACTAATTTTACACCCATCTGATATACTTTAACATTTTAGAGAATGCATAAGCTAAAAGAAAACGGATTGTTTCCATTCTAGCAACTAGGGAAAATGTCTCTTCAAAGTCGATTCCTTCAATATGTGCATATCCTTTACATACCAATCTAGCTTTGTTCCTTGTAACCTGTCCATTTTCATTCAATTTATTCTTGAAAACCCATTTTGTGTCGATCACATTCTTATTCTTTGGTCTTGGAACCAATTCCCAAGTGCCATTTTTCTCTATTTGATCCAATTCTTCATCCATGGCCTTATTCCAAAATTCATCCTTGTTGGCTTCTTCAAAACAATTTGGTTCAATTGTAGATAAGAGTGTTAGGTGTGTTTGTTCTAGTGAATGGATTTTTCTTCTAGTCTCAACTCTTGCATCTTTGTTTCCAATAATCTGATCTAAAGGATGATTCTTCTATACTCGTTTGCTAGGTGTATTTGGAGATACTTGTTGAACTTTCTCTTCTTCTTCTGTCGTATTCTCTTCATCTTCATCTTCCTCTTCTACTTCTTTTTCATCTTCTTCTTCGAAAAGTTGTTCCATTGATTTGTTTTCTTCTTCCTCTGATTCTGGTCTGCCTATTTCATCAATTGTTACATTGATTCTTTCCACAACTTTGTTTAATCTTAGATTGTAACACTTGTATTCTTTCCTTGTACTTGAGTAACCAACAAGTATTCATTTGTCCACACAAGAGTCAAACTTTCCCATTCTTCCATATTCACTTTTGATGTAGCATTTGCTTCCAAAAACTCTGAAGTGCTTCACATTTGTTGATCTTCCTTTCCATATCTCGTAGGGAGTTTTATCAGTGTTGTTTCTGAGAATTACTCTGTTTTGAATGTGAACTATTGTATGCACTGCCTGTGTCCAAAAAATATCTGTCAACTTTGAATCCATTATCATTGTCCTGATGATGAATCCCGATTCGGATTCAAAACATCGATGATAAAATGACACCAACTGTGGATTCTCCGGCAAATGACTTTGAAATACTTTGACAAGGTTATCAAAATGCATGTGACCCATTCTTCTGTGCCATAGCCAACTTTCATCTTCCTTTCCTAGACAACACTTTTCATTTCCAATTTCGCTTAACACATATATGTTGCTTGAAGTTCTTGCAGTTGTAGCGACCAATTTCCCTGAACCTTATTTTCTTATCTCACACTTTTCTGAATCGAAAGTAACTTTATGAACTTGGTCACACATTTGACTCACACTTGAAAGGTTATGTTTCATATCTTCTACTAGTAGAACATTTTGTTTCCTTTTCATTCTTGTTCCCAATTCGAACTGTGCCTTTTCTAATGATTTTGGTTGAATCATCATTTCCGAAGGAGACTGATCCATCTCTTTCCTTTCATAATGTAAGAAACTTGTCTCTACCACCTGTCATGTGTTTTGAACATCCACTGTCAACATACCAACCACGTTTCTTCTATTTAGATTGTAGAGTGACTGTGCATTCTTCATTTCTATACTGATCTTGCTTTCTTATCCATGTCATTTTCTGAGGTTCTTGTTTGTGACTCTATTGAGGTTCTTTAGGAGGGACTATTGTTCTGCAATTTTTGGCCATGTGTCCATAATTGTTACATTTGTAACATTCCACTTCAGTTCTCAAAGATTCAAACATGTTGTAACTTCTTCTCTGTGTTTCACTAGGTCTTCTTGAATAACCCCTTTGTGTATGGCTCTCAAAGTAGTTATTGTTCATGTTGTTAGCTCTGCAATTTATAGCTTTATGTACAAAATTATTACATGCATAACATAAACCAAAAAATATAGTTTGATACCTGGTAGTTGAATATCTTCTGAAATGAGGTGCTCTTATGAATCCTTCTTCTTCTTGAGGCATGTCTATCTGTTGTTGATTCTGAAATCTGAATCTTCTCAATGGAGGAGTGTCCCTGTAATCTTTCTTATATATATTTTTATCCCCTTTGATTGTTTCTGCATAGATTTTTGGATTTGTTTCTTGCTCTGTTGCTTTGGAGCTTGATCCCTTTTCTGTCTGATTGTATCCAAGTCCAAACTTTTCATGGTGAGATGTTTTACTACTGATAATGTCATCCAGAACTTTTGAGATATTCTACATATTTTTCTTTTGAATATCCTTTCTTAGTGTGACAATCTCTACTTCCAGGTTTCCAATGATCATGTCCTTTCCTTCTAGCTATTATTCGAGTGATTCTTCAATTCTTTTATCTTCTTCTATTTGAACCTTCAATTTTGTGATCATTTGTTCTAGTTCTTGATTGTCTTTTTTCTTATCTAGTTCTGCTTGTAGTTTCTTGTTTTTCTTCTTTTCTCTTCTAATAACGTCTATGGCACTCATTAATTATTCTCGGAATTCAACTTTTGCCTCTTCAATTTCTTCTTCATATGCTTCTTCATATTCGTCTTCGAAGTCTTCTTTATCAGATTCTTCTACTACCATGAATAGAACTCTCCCTGTTTCACTGTCACTGACTTCATCTTCATCTGATGATGAGATGTCTTATTTGGGGCAAAATATTTTCTTGAAAACTTTCCTTGTAGTTCTTTTACCTTTATATGTTTTTTTTTCCTTTTGAGTAACCTTCATCATTTCTATTTTTTTTATGAGGACATTTGTTAGGAAAATGACCAATACCATCACAATTAAAAAAAATTAAAGGAAGCTTACCTCTATACCTATCGTTGGTTCCCTTGTTCAATATTTTGACGAAGTTGGCCACTTCTTCATCATCTTCTGAGACGTCGTTGTTTCTGCTATATTCTTCTTGTTCCTTTTTCTTTTGCTTTGATCTTTTGGATGCTTTGAAGGTTGCTTCTTTTACATCTGGATTTTCCTATTCAGTTCTCATCTCATATGCTGTGAAGATTCCATGTAGTTCGTCCATTCTTATTGAGTTTAGATCTGATCTTTCTTCTAGTGCTAATATCTTAGGGTTGAATCTCATAGGAAGAGATCTTAGTACCTTTTGAAAAATTACAGATTCTTCGATTTCTTCTCCCAATCCTATGATTGCATTCATTGTTTCATAGACTCGTAAGAAGTAGGCTGCAATATCTTCATCTTCCTTCATTTTTAGTTGTTCGAATTGACCTCTGTAAGTTTGAAGCTTTGTTGCTTTGACTTTTGAATATCCTTCATAAATATTTCGAAGCTTGTCCCAAATCTCTTTAGCATATTTACAATGTGCAACTATGGTGAATATCGTATCACTGAGACCATTCAAAAGTGCATTTTTGGCTTTGGAATTATTCTCACCGAGTTTCACTGCTTTTTCATTTGTTGGTGTAACTGTTGGTGTTGTGTATCCATCTACAATTGATTGCCAAACTTGAAATCCCTTTGCCTGTATATATGTCTTCATCCTTATGCTCCAAAAAGCATACTTTTGTCCATCAAATTGCGGTATTCCATTTTTATACGAGTTGGTACTCTCCATGATCTACCTTTCAGTGGTTAAATTGATTTCTAAAGGAACCTTACTCTGATACCAATTGTTGGATTACTGAGAGGGGGGGTGAATCAGTAATAGCATAATTATAATCCTTTGTCTTCAAATGTTATATCAATGTAGAATTATTATCCAATAATGAGCAATAAGAAATAAACAATCACACACATACACAGTACACTAGTGTTTTATGTGGAAACCCAAATCGGGGAAAACCACAGAATGTTTTTTCTTATATGTCTTGAAGAATTACATTCATTGGAAGCACCAACTTCCTTTGTTTTCCAGCTGCAACTAGAAGGAGGCTCCAACCCCCTAGTTTCTCAGGCTACAACTTGAGGGAAGCTCCAACTCCCCAATTCTATGGATACAACCAGAAGGATGCTACAACCCCTTATGTTCTCCGGCTACAACCGGAAGATGGCTACAACCACCTGTCCTTGCCCCGTCCTGCCACCCTGAAGTAGAAGTAGAATGATGGAACCACTGTCACACTACCATTGTGAGATATGTCGTTGTAAACCTATACCAATAAATCTGTACCATGCATCAACTATGCATCAACTTGTACCTCAACCTGTAATCAACCTATATCATAAACAAGTGCATCAACCATGCACCAACCTGTAATCAACTTGTACTATAAACAAGTGCATCCAACCATGTACCAAGTATGTACCAATAATGTGTCAACTACTCACAATATGTACCAACATCATCAACTATACACCTCATGTATGTCCCAACTCATCAACTACTTGTCTCAACCATGTACTCAACATGTACCTCAACCAAAAGCCCTCATCAATTTCATCATACAAATATGATTTGTAGATATGTAATAGACATAGTGTATATTATCACATTCCTGCAAACCTTTCTTAACTTTAATAACAAGAGACTATCATTTTCATCAAACTTTTCTTTAGTCTCACATGCCTAGTTTTGGATTAGTCAACAACCCTAACTTGAAGTAATCATAAATTTGAACCTGTAATGTATAAAAATCCGAAACTGATACACAATTTTCTTCAGTGTGTTTTATGCAATTCCTCCAGGTGTCACTACTTGGAACCTCTCATAAAAGGAGTTATAGCAAAAATGGCAGACCTTGTTGAATTCTGGCTTATTCTAGAGAGTGACCTTGTAGAGTGTGCCCCGCACGAAATGTTTGTTGGATTGATCTGAAACTGTTACACAGAATACTAAAAACTTTACCCTAACCAACACAATTTGTCTCACTGAATTTGGATCTGTATGAATAAGTTATGACGTTTTTACCTGAAACACCTGTTTTTGACTAGTTTCAGGACTAGCCACAAACCCTATTTTGCATGGAGTGTAACTCCCAAAATAAAACGACCCACAAGATGAAATGTTTACCACAGATACTTGGGTATGTTGTATTAATGGCATAGCAATTTCATGGTATGAATCATTATAGAAAAAAAGTTATAGCGAAAATGGTGAGATGCCCTGTAAATAACATACCTTAGAAAGCACCATCAAAAGAATTTATCCTTCCTTGCATTCCGGCCTTCTTTTCTTCACTTTCCTTCAAAAATTCAGCTTAGATATCCTTGGTTACCTCATACAACTATAGATATTCAATATTCTCAAGTGTGGTTAAAATGAGAGAGCCTTGCCTCTTATTTATACTCTCCAAGTAGCTTCCTTAAAAACATCTTCTAGGTCACTTGGCCCACTTTCCTTATTTTAGGGTTAACCCACTTCTAATTTCTCCATTAAATTTATTATTGAAATAATT
>ML789254.1:155156-183333 GCA_009831015.1 Picea engelmannii
TATTTGGTGTAGAAGTTCCCTTTTTGGGTGGCATGTTGGCCAAGTATCACTTTTGAACCTTGATTTTGAGGTGGTTCTGCTAGACAATATTTCTTCTGTTGTATCTCCAAATTTTTGGCCCTTCTGGGTATGAAACTTTCTCTGATATTTATTCTCTGCAATGCTACAGGTCTGATCAAAATTGGATGTGCCAAGTAGAATTTACAGTAACTTCCCCACAACTTGCCTATTTTTGGCCTTTCCAAGAGATCTCACTTGTATAGTGTTCCCCGCACAAAATAATTGATATAAAATTCTAAAACTCGTACCCAAAATACTACAGACTATCCACAATCCAATGAAATCAGTCCCACGCAATTTGGATACTCTAGGAAGAAGTTATGATTGTTTTACCTGGAACACCTTCTTGAGACTAGTCAATAGGGCTAGTCAGATACCCTATCTTACACAGGGTGTATATACAAATTTAAGATGACCCAGATGTGAAACTTTTTACCAACGATACACTACTAATTTTTTTAAATGGCCTCCAGATTTCAGGGTCTGAAACATTACAGAAACGTTTTTATAGCGAAAATTCCGCAATGAATCCTTTCAGGATGATTCCAGAACCCTATCTTGTACAGGTTGTATCTCCGACAGTATAAGGCCTCAGGAGCTGAATTTTTAACCCAACGTACCTTGATCCGTCTTCTAAATACCCTCCAAGCTGTTCCTTCTGAAACGTTGTAGAAAACAAGTTATAGCGAAAATTCCACGGTGTCTCATATGTAGCAGTGAAACCCCAAGACCTTGAGCTCTGATTCCATATGTTAAGAACCAAACATTAATATAGCATATAAAAACCTCAGGAAAAGTACTCAACGCCTTGAAAAAGAGATAATTTCAAATAATAAGTCTCTTCGAGGGGGAAACCTCCTTTTACCCCATTTAAATGTTCAAGTACAAGATGATTCAAAATGAAAATGTCTCCTTGGTATATATAGGAGACTAGGAGGTATAATTACAAATAATGGCCTAAAGATGACATAATTAAAATAACATTACTAATCTAAATTACAACTAATGTCCTAAAGCCGACATAAATAAAATAGCATTACTAATCTAATATGCCCCAATTAAGGGGTAATGAGCCAATATTAGGGCTTAACAAAAATGAATTGTTAAATCACTTGACAACTCTTGGGTCACTTTTCTCTTTCTACGGGAAAATGATCTTTCTACTGAAAAATGGGTAACTCCTCTTATTACTTTCTTATCCATTAAAATTTCTATGTCACCCATCTTGGCCACTTTTCCATTTAATTGGTGGTAAAAAATGCAATTCTCAATTGTTTTATTAGTTGCATGTCTTAAACATAGTGTAACATGTAATCAATTTAGTTTTTCAAATTACGGGGTTATTAAGAACCATGGTTAACAATTAATTGCAAAGAAATTTGCATAATGACCAAGTAATAAATATAATGATTTGAAAACCATGACATGATAGTAACAAGAACTTTTATAGTAATGACCTTTGTAATGTCATGTAATTCAAATGAAAGGTCCAAATACATAAAGAAAATTTAACCATTGTTCATACTTTTAAGTCATGATAAGGATTATGACCATTAGGACTAAGACCAGAGAAATTCATGTCTTGATTATTCATCGAAATCTAGTTCTCTAGCTCATGCTCAAATGAGATCATTCCTTTTTGAAATATCATCAAATAGTATTAGGAAAATAAGAACAAGTGTATAAAAGTAATAATAAATATATTCTTGGATTCCATTGTCGAATCACGATGATAACCAAATTTTGTATTCATTAACCAACAGAGAAGACATGAAAATAAAAACATGTTATGAAACCATTTTCTAATCATTGAAAGGCATCACGAAATCCTTCATACTCTTGTTTTGAATTTTCATGTTGAAAATCAAGAAATTAAAAATGAAAAATAATCGATATAAGAATGAAGAATCAATGTTAAAGTCACTTTCAATAGTTATCATATTCAATGTAATAATGTCCAATGGAAATATTTAAATCAAAAAATATTCACACAATTCAAAGCAAACCACTCAAATAAGAAAAAATTAGAAAAAGATAAAAGGACTATCAAAAGACCAAAGGTCCAGTCGATACAATTTTGTGAACTTATTACATTACAATCCAACCATCACACCAAAATAATCCATAAAATCATCTTCTCGGATCAAGTAAGATAGATTCAGATGTCATGAAAGCAATATTTGTGAATGGTCAAGGGGGTCTCCTTGAATTTTTACAAAAAATCAAGGGGGGTTGTTGGGGGGACAACAAGCCTGTGGAGTGAGAAAACTCTTCCTAAAACTCAAGGGACATGCGGCTGCATTGTTTTACACACATTTGGTACTTCAATCAATCATATCTCACAAACCGGGAAACAAAATAAAACTTTGTAAAAAACACATTTGAGCCAAAAGAGAATCCTTTAAAATTATCTACAATACAACCTCTAAAACAGTTTATAGAGGTTGTGGCTCCTGTATAAGTTTTCAAAAGACAAATTCCCTTTATTTCATCCATTGTTGTGCTCCTATGGTGGCCATACAGTTTTGGGTAAGCTGAGAAAGGAATAAAATGAGGTCTCCCATGCTTCCAGATGTTGCATGTAGATTTTTAAGCTATAAAAAGGTTGCATGAATTTGCAATAAAAATGAATATGCGAGAAATAGAGAGAGTTGAAGAAGAAGGATTCCATTAAGGAGAACCATTACATGCAATGAGGCCAATTTTGGGACCTCTCATTCCCTACCTTCCCTCTCTTCATATTTCCTTTTTATAAGGTGCCTTGTTGATGAAGTCAACTTTGATTAGGTTTGAATTTCTCAATTACATATCTATCAAGTTCCTTTTTACATAAATATATGAATTTATGACTTATACATCTGAACTTAGACTACAATCCCCCTAAGATTCATATCATATTGGCTTGAGGACAAGCCAAATAATAGTGTTGGGGGCTTGTTGGCACCCAAATTTTTTGGGTAGTTTGCGCACACACACATATCAACCTTATGTGCACATCAATTTTACGCACACACATCAGAAACTACATGGTAAATGGAATAAGGTGTGCACACCCATCACAGTTCTATACTGCTCACAGAAGATTAGAAAGATATTTCATGCACGCCGAGTCAGAATAAAATCTTTGAGAATATTCCTAAATAATGAGCCTAGACAACATGAGAGATCGTGGGGAAGATGATGGGTGATATTGGAAGTTCGTTAGGACTTCCATGCTCTAAATAGGTTACATGGGATGCATGCAGATAACAAAAGTGTGTGGAACTAGTGATCACTAGAGTGAGTGGAGCAGAGAACAAAGTGGCAAAGCGTCAGAGAAAAAAATAGAGGAGAAGGAAAATAGAACAAAGGAAGTGGGTTCAGAGGAGATATGAGAAGAGAAGATTGTGTATAAGGTCTGCATGGAGGCAGTCCAAGTTTTGTATGAGTCCTTCTCTGAGTTTTTGTAATAGTGTTGTATGAGTCTAGAATGATTCTTGTATAGAGTCTGTAATGGATTCAGATGAATAGTGTGTAGAGTTTGAACAAAGAGAGCATGGCACACTGTAATTCTAGATTTGGAGAATGAATCATATCATAGAGCATGATTCCCTAGGTAATGTGGATTTGTTGATGTATGCATTATGATGGTTTAACAGAGATAATATATAGGTGCAATTCTCTCTACCATTCGATACATGTATTTTCTAAGTGAATTGGATGATTGGGTTAGTTGTTTATGTTGTTATTATGTTAATGGATTATTATTAAATGAATGTATGACAATATGAGTAGCTTCCTTTTCTTATCTATCCCTTCATATTCAACACAAGACTAGATGGTCTCTATGATTCTCATGGCATCTTGGGTGAGACCTTCTTCGGTCCTCAACTGAATATTGATATGCCAACACCTTGGGGTTTTGTTGTTCAACTCTAGATGGACCATGGGTCATTAACCCCCAGTGTTAGGAAGGCTTCGCGTAAGTGAGCCAACATGTAGTTATTCAAATCCATTGGAAACTAGTCATAGTAAACCTTGTATATGTGTATCCTCCTATATAGTTGGCATTTGTTGCGGCTAATTTACCTATGAAAAGTGATATATATGGTTGATGCATAGTAAGGATACTTTTGCAGAAGTAGAAACCTAGGATGTTGGTGCACACTTGCTCGGGATGAGAAATGATTTGAGTGTGGGGGAGATGTTTGGAGACCTCTTAGGCCCTTGTAATTGTCATCATACATTAGACATTAGCATAAGAATGTATGAGTATATATAATAAAGTGAGTAAATACAAGTAAATGATATATTAATATATGTAATAAATGATAAATGCACCTAACAAATGATTAGTTGGAGTGGGTACAACTGCTCCAACCATCTCTCCAACACTAGTAACTTCTTCCATACAATGAGAGATAACTATTTCAGGAGAGTCTACCTGAAACCCTCAAAGGGTGTGTACATGAACCTCTTAGTGAAACTCATATAGAGTTCTTTGAAATCCATGGTTTTGGTCCCAACATGTGTATCCATTCTAACCCCAATACTATATCACAACCACCCATATCAATTGAAAATATATGGGTTTTGAGATGATAGTCTTCCATCTGGAGTTTGACATTTTCACATCCACCCCCACATTTCATCATACCTCCATTATGGATCATGATTTGAAATTTTTTCACTAGGTGTACAAAACAAAAGGTTTCTTATGCCACTCTCTTGTGAATGAAATTGTGAGTATTTCCAATACCAACTAGGACTACAAATTTCCTGTGCTTGATGTTTCCTGTGAGTTTCAAGGTTTGTGGAGTTGAAATGCCTAATAATGCATACAGAGAGATTAAGAGTTCTTCATGAGGAAAAGAAGGTTCAATATCCTCCCAAGTATGAATGTTGGTGTCTTCAATATGTATTTCTAATGTATATTCAATAGTTTTGTCTTTAGTCAGGGATTGAGTGGCCATATCATTTTGAAACAATTTCTATTCTTTACACTGATGACCTAGAGCATATTTTTCATCACAATTATAGAAGTCCAAATATTTTCATTTCTTCTATTTCCACTGGAGACAACCTTTGTACTTTCAAGGGATGAGTAGGATTTATGCCATTGGGGAATTAGCTTAGGGAGGATGAGTGCAGGGAATGAAGGATAGTTTTTTTATTTGTGCATTGATCATTTTTTATGCTTCTAGGGTCCTCTAAGTTGCTTCCAACCATGTAGTAGGATGTTGCATTCATACTTGTGCTTGAATATCCTTCTCCGTGAGGCCACTAATGAAACATTCTTTATAGAAAGAATTTGTTAAGTTCTATGTACAAATGGACAATTACTCAAAGGATGCAATAAAGTTGGTGAATGAGCCTATTTGGTGTAACTTGGTAAGCCACCCAAAATAGTGAGTATCTCTCTCAAAACATTCATGGATAACTTTAACAAACTGAATTCAAGTGATGTAACCTTCATAGTATTTTTTATGCAATTCCCACCATCGTGTCATTTGTATTACCCTAGAGGGATAAGTAATGTTCCATTTGGGTGACCCATCTTGGTGGGTCAGAACCATCAAACTTGTTCAGGTTCACCTTAGGAGAATTGTGCCATATGTTATTATCCATTGATATACTCTTTCATAAACCTAAAAAGGGTTGTGAGTCACTAAATATTCATGAATTAAAAGTTTCTTCTTTGTGTGGCTCAATGTGTTGTGTAGTGCAATGTTCTTGTTTTGGTATGCCTCTAGCTATCTGATGCACCAACTTCACAGTCAATATTTCTTGCAAGCTACCTAACTTCTCATCCAACGTTTTATCCAATTTATCATCCAAATTATTATCCTACTTCTCATCCAACCCATTTATGTTATCCTCACACTTCTTAAGTTGAAATTCCACAAATTCCAACCTGCCTATAGTAGAGCGGGTGGTCATCTTGTATGGGGAAGTATGAGGTGGTTTATAGGTATTATCCTTCATGGGTGAGCTCACTGAAAAAAGTTACTAGGTATTGAAGAGAAGGGAGTGTTAGGTATTGTATCTGATGCAGGAGCATCTCTCCATGTCAGTCGGCCAGCCAGCCAGCCACATCAACATGTGCATTCAAGGCTGAAGAGAGGCGCATCCCTCGTCTTCAATTTTAAAATTGAATGTAATTAAATGTTTAAGATGTTGAGCTGGGAAGCCATGATTTGCACAGGAATAGAAGTAATTAGGATTTTAAATATTTGAAGGCTGAGATATAGATCCGATTTGTGGACTAGACAACCCATTCAATGCCATTGAATAGGGTAGGTAGATTGGAGGGAAGAGCTCGAAGAGCCCCTCTTTTAAAAGATCAATTTCGATCTCATTTTGGAGAGAGTTGTAATAGCGGTAGAGAGTCTACGAATAGAGAGCAGAAGAGAAAGAGTTGAGACGTTGTTACAGACCGTGCTCAGGAACACCTTGTAAAAACAGGCATTTTCCATTTAATACAAACAACAATTTTTCCTGCATATTTCCCGTGTTGAATGAATGTCTGTGTGTGTTCTTTATGATGTATATGTATGCTAGACATTTGCAAGGAGTTGTTTTGATTTCAGGCTAGAGAGAGGTTCTTTGTGGTTTCATGCCAGGAGGGCATGACAGAGTACTACGGTCTTTGAATACCAGTGCCTAGATGCACTTCTGAACTCTGCGGAGTCAAACAAAGACATGCCAGGTGGGCACAGAAACTGGAATCAACAATTCAGAGGAAGACCTTTTGAGGTTGTTGAATACCTCAGGAAACAAGACTGTGGATATAACACGGTTGCAGACAGAATCTCTGAGGAGTTCTGTAAAGCTCTACCAAGAGGGCATTGAGCAGGTGCATAGGGTGCACAGGAGAGAACAAAACTGTTGGATGTTCTGTAAGAAGATACTCTACCAGGTGGGCATTGAGTAGATGTACAGATAGGCACAGAGAGGAAAGGAACTCTGTTGAGTTCTGTGATTGAGGAAGAGTCCACAGAAGGATCTTCGCAGGGTTGTTGAACACCCTGAGCACTCAGTAAGAGGTTACTTGAGTGAAGGATAGCCAGGAGGGCATCCAATATCTCCGTCTAAGGGAGAAAGGAAAAAGAGGACAAGTTTCCTTGGAGGTCGAAGCTACAGGGAAGCTCAGGACGGATAACACCTTGTGTACGCAGAGGTTCTGCAAGAAATGCAGAAGCCAAAGAATCCTTCAGGGATTTGAGAGTAAAGCTCAAGAGGAATAGCGTCATTGAGAGCGCAGGTGAGGACTTAAGTAGAAGAGCTCACAGAGGAAAGAAGAAAAAGGTTGAGGCCTTTTAGACACTTGAAATTCTTCCAAGCGTAGGAAGAAAGCGCGACGCTCGAGAGGAGCAACAACTGCCGTCAGATAAAGTCGAGAGGATCTGGAACGTTGAAGGTTTTCACGTCCAGGAGGCGGTACAGGAAGAGCGCACAGGAGAAATGATCTGAAGCCGTCAGATTTCATAGAGGAGCAAGAAGGTTATGGTGCATGTTTTCTAAGTGTAAATCTCAGAAGAATAGAGCCATAGGATCTAGGCCAACAGGGGTCGTCAAATCACTCACATATTTCGCATCTCGGGGTCTCGAAAGGTGAAGGGTCGAAACCTTTGTAGCGAGACTCGCGAAATCGCGAAAGGCAAAGTCCCGAAAGAATGAGAGAATCTGAGCCATTCGCCGGAAGAAGGACACGTGTCGTGAAATCACCCATCTCAGGGACTTGGACATCGGGGGTCCAGAAGAGAAGTTTTTCAACTTCGAGAGTGGCGAAGTTGTGAAGTGAATTACAACCATCTGTTAGGAGGAGTACAGGTGGCAAAGATCAAGGGATCTCACGAACTCGGAGGTTCGCAAGGTGAGATCCCAAAGGTTGGGTGCTCCAAGTCGCGAGTGGCGAAGTGGAAAGAAGATCAGGACCGTCCATCAGAGGAGGACAGGTGGCAGAGATCTAGAGATCTCGTGAACTCGGAGGTTCGTAGGGTGAGAGCCCAAGGATTGAGCGCTACAAGTCGCGAGAAGCGAAGTCACGAAGTGGCGAAAAGCCGAGACACGGAGGAGGCACGTGGCAGAACTGCACAGTGGGCTCGGGAATTAAACCAACGAACACACGTCACTTATATGGAAGAGTCAACACCCCGTTGGCCTCTTGCATCTCGGGGACTTGGGAGAAAAGGGAACAAAGGTTCAAGGCTTCGACTCGCGAAGCCGCGAGTAGTGAGAACGAGAGGAGAAAGGTCAAATCTCGCCTCTTGGGAGTTCGGGAAAGAAGGTGCCAAGGTTGGACCTTTGAACTCGCGAAGGCACGAGAGGTGAAAGGTTCTAGTGCTTATCCTAGCCGGTGATCACGCACAGAGGGAGCTGATAGTAGGGAGCTATACCTGTCTCCCGATCTCGGATATCGTGGGATTGGACAGGAGGAGTCGAGAGCTTTGACTCGTGAACTCACGAGAGGCAAGTTTTGACAAGCACCTTTCAAGGTAGGCCTTGGTCATAGCGTTGTGGTTGCACCAAGAGGGTGGAGCTCGCGCCTAGTGTTGTTCGCACAGGGGAGCTTCTCGAGGGACCTGTGGATCGATTTGAAAAGGGGATTATAGTAGAGAATCCAAAAGAGCCAATCTGGCTCAAAGGGAATATAGAATGATCCTGCGAGCGGATCTCGGTCCCGAGGTCCGATAGGTCTGCATCAAGTGGTAACAGAGTGAGAACTCGGTCTGTAGATTTCAGGCAGAGAAGTAGAAGGAAAAAGAGGACAGAGTGTTGGAGACTCTGTGAATGATTGTTTGCAAGTGAGAAGCAGGTTTTCCAGGAGGGCAGATAGGGACAGTGATATGGCTACTGAAGGCTAAAGATACACTGGAAAGAAAAAACTAGAGCTGATGAGTGAAGCTAAATGGGATGAAGAAATCGCTGAGATGAACGCGAGGATGGATGAACTTGCATTGGAGATGCAACAGAATACCAGGTCAAGATGGGTATATGAATGGCCCATGAAGACAAAGATAAAATGGCCATTCAAGGAGTTGATGGCTAGAAGAAAACATAGTTTGTTAAGAAGGTGGTTGAGGCATGATGAAAACCTCAACAGACCAGAAGAAGAAAGGGTTCAGATATGTGAACCAGAGACTGGGAGAAATCTTAGTGATGCTGAGAATGAAATGGGATCGCCTGAAGATCTCAAGAACTACCAGGAGGGCAGAGAAGAAGTTTCTAATTGCCAAGTGGGAAAAGAGTTGAGATCAGTTGGGGATCTCACAGACTGTCATGAGGGCAGCCCAGAAATTCCTAATTGCCAAGTGGGCAAAGAGTTGATATCACTGCGGGATCTCAGAGACTGTCATGAGGACAGCCAAAGAATTTCACATTGCCAGGAGGGCAATGAATTGAGATCACTGTGGGATATCAAGAACTGCTAGGAGGCCAGAGAAGGAATAATTCCATATTTCCAGGTGGGCGATGGATCGAGATCACTACGGGATCTCATAGACTGCCAGGAGAGCAGCAGAAGGTTTCCAAATTGCCAGGTGGGAAAGGGAACAGAGCTGGGATCAGTTGATTCCATAGACTACCAGGAGGGCAACAAGAAAATCCCATATTGCCAGGTGGGTAGGGATGAGCAGGAGAATTTAGATCAATAGACAAAGCTAACCGAAGAGGAGGAAGATTGGAAGAACCTTCTAATGATTGGGGGAATCGAAATATTCCTACCATTTGCCCAAGGGGAGGCATAAATCTGTGTTGTATATGCAGCAACAGCAGATGCAGGACAGCCAACTGAGACTGTCAAGAAAGAATCATTGGAGCAGATTTGGGAAGTTGTCCAAGCCGAAGAAGAAGATGAGCATTCCAAGGAATGGTTAAATATTTTCAACCAGGAAACTGAAAAGACTGCAGCCTTTGAGATGGCAGAAGAAGAAGAAGAAGAAGAAGTAGACAACATTAGTTTGGCTAATCTGTATGAACAAATTGAAGCCCTGGAGAGAAGGGTGGTAGTGCAAGGCATGCACATCCAATAGGTGAAGTTGGAAGCAGATGAAGAAGGCATGGGAGATCATAGTGATCTACCCAATTGCAAAAAAAAATTGCAGCTAGAGAGATTGCATGAATAGGGCCAGCCGCTGGAGCATCTGGACAAAGTGATCGACGAGATCAGGGAGCTGATGTTAGGGTCAGCAGAAATTGTCAGCAAGGAGAATCTAAGCAGGAGGAAAGAAGTAGCAGCAGCAGTGCAGCAACAACAGTAGCAGGGAAATGGAGCAGATGAATAGCTCCAGAAATTTGTGTGGGATCCAAGAGGATTTCCAAAGCTGAGAGAGGAAGCTCATGAGAAGAAGCTCAAAAATTTTGCAGCTGAGGAGTATGATGCAGGAGCATCTCTCAATGTCAACCGGCCAGCCATCCAGCCACGTTAGCACGTGCATTCAAGGCTGAAGAGAGGCGTAGCCCTCGTCTTCAATTTTAAAATTGAATGTAATTAAATGTTTAAGCTATTAAGCTGGGAAGCCGTGCTTTGCACAGGGGTAGAAGTAATTAGGCTTTTAAATATTTGAAGGCTGAGATCTAGATCCGATTTGTGGACTAGACAGCTCATTCAATGCCATTGAATAGGGTAGGTAGATTAGAGGGAAGAGCTCGAAGAGCCCCTCTTGTAAAAGATCAATTTCGATCTCATTTTGGAGAGAGTTGTAATAGTGGTAGAGAGTCTGTGAATAGAGAGTAGAAGAGAAAGAGCTGATACCTTGTTACAGACCATGCTCAGGAACACCTTGTAAAAATAGGCATTTTCCATTTAATACAAACAATAGTTTTTCCTGCATATTTCCCATGTTGAATGAATGTATGTGTGTGTTCTTTATATTGTAGATGTATGCTAGACATTTGCATGGAGTTGTTTTGATTTCAGGCTAGAGAGAGGTTCTTTGTGGTTTCATGCTAGGAGGGCATGACAGAGTACTACGGTCTTTGAATATCAATGCCTAGATGCACTTCTTAACTCTGCGGAGTCAGACAAAGACGTGCTAGGTGGGCACAGAAACTGGAATCAACAATTTAGAGGAAGACCTTTTGAGGTTGTTGAATACCTCAGGAAACAAGACTGTGGATAGAACATAGTTGCAGACAGAATCTCTGAGGAGTTCTATAAATCTCTTCCAGGAGGGCATTGAGCAGGTGCATAGGGTGCACAGGAGAGAACGGAACTGTTGGATGTTCTATAAGAAGATACTCTGCCAGGTGGGCATTGAGTAGATGTGCAGATAGGCACAGAGAGGAAAGGAACTATGTTGAGTTCTGTGATTGAGGAAGAGTCCACAGAAGGATCTTCGTAGGGTTGTTTAACACCCTGAGCACTCAGTAAGAGGTCGCTTGAGTGAAGGATAGCCAGGAGGGCATCCAATATATCTGTCTGAGGGAGAAAGGAAAAAGAGGACGAGTTTCCTTGGAGGTCGAAGCTACAGGAAAGCTTAGGACGGATAACACCTTGTGTACGCAAAGGTTCTGCAAGAAGCGCAGAAGCCGAAGAATCCTTCAGGGATTCAAGAGTAAATCTCAAGAGGAACAACATCATTGAGAGCGCAGGCAAGGACTTAAGTAGAAGAGCTCGTAGAGGAAAGAAGAAAAAGGTCGAGGCCTTTTGCACACTTGAAATTATTCCAAGTGTAGGAAGAAAGCGCGACGCTCGAGAGGAGCAACAACTGTCGTCGGATAAAGTTGAGAGGATCTAGATCGTTGAATGTTTTCACATCCAAGAGTCAGTATAGGAAGAGCACACAGGAGAAATGATCTGAAGCCGTCAGATTTCACAGAGGAGCAAGAAGGTTATGGTGCGTGTTTTCTAAGTGTAAATCCCGGAAGAATAGAGTCGTAGGATCTGGGCCAACAGGGGCCGTCATATCACTCACATATTTCGCATCTCAGGGTCTCAGGAGGTGAAGGGTCGAAACCTTTGTAGCGAGACTCACAAAATCGCGAAAGGCAAAGTCTCGAAAGAACGAGAGAATCTGAGCCATTCGCCGGAAGAAGGACACGTGTCGCGAGATCACCCATCTCGGGGACTCGGACATCGGGGGTCCGAAAGAGAAGTTTTTCAACTTCGTGAGTGGCGAAGATGCGAAGTGAATTATAGTCGTCTGTGAGGAGGAGGATAGGTGGCAGAGATCAAGGGATCTCGTGAACTCGGAGGTTCGCAAGGTGAGATCCCAAAGGTTGGGCGCTCCAAGTCGCGAGCGGCGAAGTGGCAAGAAGATCGGGACCGTCCATCAGAGGAGGACAGGTGGCAGAGATCTAGAGATCTCATGAAATCAGAGGTTTGGAGGGTGAGAGCCCAAGGATTGAGGGCTCCAAGTCGCGAAGTGGCAAAAAGCCGAGACACGGAGGAGGCATGTGGCAGAACTGCACAATGGGCCCGGGAATTAAACCAGTGGACACGCATCACTTATATGAAGGAGTCAACACCCCATTGACCTCTCACGTCTCTGGGACTCGAGATAAAAGGGAACGAAGGTTTGAGCCTTCAACTCGCGAAGCCGCGAGTAGCGAGAACGAGAGGAGAAAGGTCAAATCTCGCCTCTTGGGAGTTCAGGAAAGAAGGTGCCAAGGCTGGACCTTTGAACTCATGAAAGTGAGAGAGGCGAAAGGTGCTAGTGCTTAGCCTAGCCGGTGATCACGCACAGAGGGAGCTGACAGCAGGGAGCTATACCCGTCTCGCGATCTCGAATATCGCGGGATTGGACAAGAGGATTCGAGAGCTTCAACTCGCGAACTCACGAGAGGTGAGTTGTGACAAGAGCCTTTCGAGGTAGGCCTTGGTCATAACGTTGTGGTCGCACCAAGAGGGAGGAGCTCGCGCCTAGTGTTGTTTGCATAGGGGAGCTTCCCGAGGGACCTGTGGATCGATTTGAAAAGGGGATTCCAGCAGAGAATCCAAAAGTGCCAATCCGGCTTGAAGGGCATATAGAACAATCCTGCGAGCGGATCTCGGTCCCGAGGGCTAATAGGTCTACGTTAGTATCTCTCTGCTATATGTGTGACATCCAATAGTATTACTTGACCTAATATCTCAGGGAACTAACTAAGGAGGCTCAATTGTTCCCTTAGATGTAATACTTGACTTCCTAAGTACTATAGAGTTGTCTCCCCTAGTGTTGTTCTCGACGTATTATAGGAACAAGACGACCTATTAACTTATATAAATATGGTTTCAAGTCTACCTAGGGGAATTCCTATGTATCAAAGCGTGCATGGAAGTGAGATTCCATATATCGTTATTGTTTTATGAGACACTACTCTAAGGGGTACCAATAGGGGTCACAAGGGTTTTCGACAATGCAATTCCACTTGTATTTCCTGTGTGTATTCTTCCATTACCTTAGTTTTACCCAATGAACTATAGATCAATTTGTTATTTAAATATGTCGAAACACATCTCTAAAAAGAAATTAAAAACTTATTATCTTGCTAACCCAAGAAAAATCTCTTAAAATCACCATAAAATAACTTGTGCAAGGTAGAGGCCAAAAAATGTAAACTCATTCCTATATGTGCGAGGTCCAATAGTAGTACTTGACCTAATATCTCAGGGAACTAACTAAGGAGGCTCAATTGTTCCCTTAGATGTACTACTTGACTACCTAAGTACTAGAGAGTGGTCTCCCTGAGTGTTGTTCTCGACGTATTATAGCAACAAGAAAACCTATTAATTTATCTAAATGCGGTTTTAGGTATACCTAGGGGACTTCTTATGTACCAAAGCGTGCGTGGAAGTGAGATTCCATATATCGGTATTGTTTGATGAGACACTACTCTAAGGGGTACCAATAGGAGTTACAAGGGTTTTCGACAATGCAATTCCACTTGTATTTCCTGTGTGTATTCTTCCACTACCTCAGTTTTACCCAATGAACTATAGATCATTGTGTTATTTAAATATGTCGAAACACATCTCTAAAAATAAATTAAAAAGTTATTATCTTGCTAACCCAAGAAAAATCTCTTAAAATCACCAGAAAATAACTTGTGCAAGGTAGGGCTTAAGGCCAAAAATGTAAATTGATCACACATTTTTCTATATTTCTTATATTGGCTATTATGAACCCAATTATGAAATTCCAAAGCTTCTTTGGATCTATTGGCATTGTTTTGACTAAAATTTGTGCACTTTATCAAAATATATCTAATCTATGAAATTTGTGGCATTCCTAGAAAAAACCATAAAAAAGGTTGATTTAAATCAATGACATCTCCACTTCTCAGATTCCATTTGGATGATTTGTTTTTTTGAAATTGGGTATTTTTTCGAGAGGAATTTATTTTTCAAGATGTATTCTCCAAATTATTCATAGAAAGTTTCATAAATTAACTTGAATTATTCCATCATTTTTTTTCATCAAAAACCATCAAAAGAAAGAAAACATTTCCCACTTTGTGCCCTAAAATTATCCTACTTCATTCCAAGGAAAGAGATTTGATACCACTTGTAGTTTACTTAACCCCAAAACTCTAGAGTAATCACATAAAATTTAGTGAAAAACCCAAGAAAACAAGAGAAAAAAAAGATAAACCCTAAGACAAATCTCTTTGATAATAAAAACTAGAGAGTTATGTTCACTTGCCTCTTTAAGGGACAACCTCCAAGAACAATGCTCCAAATACGATAACAATTCTTGGAAAACCATTAAATGACCTTCTACTCAATACATAGCAATCCAAAGATAATCTTAACTTCCTATAGGCTTATTTGTAATGAGGACCTACTAACTAATTTAGGCCTTATTAATAAAGATGACCCTTTTAACAATGAATGACTATTAACTAATTATTTAGTGGGCATTGTTTAAGGAAGGTAACATCATACATTAATAAAGTATCTAAGTAAGAGGGTTAGATTAGGACCCTACATGATCACTAACTGGTAAATATATTTTTCATTTACAACTTTGGGAACATGATCACTGACTCGCAAATAAGAAATGTAACAAAACTATCATACCTTATGTGTTAATAAAAAAATATACCCATTATATATTTCTTTATTTCTTCACACCTAGTAATAGAAAAATTAGATACTTAAAAATCTATACATGCAAGTTTTGTAATAGAAAATGAAAGCATATACCTAGATTTAAAATATATATTTTCCTATTTGGTACATGTATTGGGCACACTATCATATAACTTTTAAAGAAGTATACAAAATACATAGAATTTGGAATTTATTGAGGTGAAAAGATACCCACTATTTACTTAAAATTTTATCATACATCATTTGAAATTTATTAAGGTGAAAAAGGTAACCATTAGCCTAGCCTATCAATTCACACACCATATCCTATCAATTCACACGCCATTTTAAATTAGTCCCCAAAATGCAAGACATTTGGAATTTATTGAGGTGGAAAGGTAATCACCATATAGTCAATTTTTTTAATACATCCATTGACATGTTTGCTCTCTCATTAAGAACCATAGTCAAAAAAAAATTAATACATCCATTGACATGTTTTCTCTCTCATTAAAAATCATATGTTTGCCTCCCATAATTCCTATGATTTGATACTCTTGCAAAATTTCTTAACATGAGACTATGATTCGATACTCTTGCAAAATTTCTTAACATGAGAAACTGGTTTAGAAATTCTCAAAAGTTATTTTGTTATCTTATATGGTAAAATCTAAAATAAAAAATTATCTACTATGTAAGAGTAGAAAAAACACTGTAGAGAGGTGGGTTGATAAAGGTGTAGGTAAGGGTAGAGCTCACATCCCTTTGAGTAGTTTTAATTCCCCTTGTTAAACTTGTTGATTTAGTTGAAAAACCAAGTTAATAGAATACCTTGATAGGTTAATTGCATACCCGAGTTAATGGCATAACCAAGTTTAAACAAGAGAGGAATTATCCACATACCCATGTTGATTAAGGCATGCCTCCCTTGCAACTTGTCACTTAATCTCCGACAAGTGTTAGAATGATAGAATGTGCTTTGTGCCATAGTGAAATAATAATATTGTTTTTGGCATGTATTTGTTACCCAAGTCTATCTACAAGACTTGGAAATTCCTTATCCAAAGTCGAGGTTGCCACATAATCACACAATTAAAAACAACAACCATCCAAATATTGTCCAACAAGCATGTCTACTATAAAATCTAGATGTGACAACAATGGTAATTTGGATGTCTCTATAGAGGAAATTTGCCAGCATGCAAATACAAGGAAAGGTGGTGACACATGAAAAATAAATGAATTATTTCATAGGAAAAATATTCATCAAGTCCAATTTAGGATTTTTCCTTTCACTTTCACTATCCTATCCATTTTTTTTATATTTATTTTAATGAATTTTGGGAATAGAAGCCTTCATGAGGTTATATTTATCACATTCTACAATTCGGATTATTTTCGGCACAAAATGAGAACAAATATATAATAAATAAATGTACAAAGATATCTCAGATATTCAACAATATAACAAAAATATATCATATATGCAACCATAAACACAGAGATACAATAATACACAATTTCTATTAATGAACGAAATGTACAAAAATGTAGAAATACAGAGTGAAAGACTCACTAGAATGGTGGAAGATTATCTCTGAGAAGAGATGTGATGACTGCTCACAATCACAATAATATTATTACAATAAGTCTCTAAAGTATTTTTTAACATAAATAAAATCCCAAACCCTAACCTCGGAAGATGAAAAGCCAACAGTTTTGTGGACCCCGTTTTGGGTAGTTTGGTGTATCAACTTCCTGGGGGCGTAACTTTGGCATATGATCTTCGTTTGGGGCACACGATATCTCGTTGGAAAGGTATTTTTGAGGAGATTCATTTTGGGTGCTCAATCAAAGCCTTTGGGTATCATTGAGTTGATCAATCCCAAAAAAAATATCATTTAGGCCCTCAAAATGGCCCCAAAATTTTAGGAACCAAAAAACTACTTAAAATAGTAAATTGCCAGAAGACTGTTTTGAGCTAGTTGGAATAGGTGGGGCATATCTACTATAAAATATAGATGTGACAACAATGGTAATTTGGATGTCTCTATAGAGGAAATTTTCCAGCATTAAAATATAAGGAAATGTGGTGACACATGAAAAATAAATGAATATATTTCGTAGGAACAATCTTCATCAAGTCCAATTTAGGATTTTTCCTTTTCACTTTCACTTCCCTATCCATTTTTATTATATTTATTTTAATGAATTTTGGGAATAGAAGCCTTCACGAGGTTATATTTATCACATTACCATGATCTGGATTATTTTCGGCACAAAATAAGAATGAAGATTTAATAAAGAAATGTATAAAGATATCTCAGATATATAATAATATAACATAAATATATGAGAGATGTAACCATAAACACAGAGATACAGTAATACACAATTTCTATTAATGAGTGAAATTTACAAAACTATAGAAATACAGAGTGAAAGACTCGCTAGAATGGTGGCAGCTTATCTCTGAGAAGAGATATGATGAATACTCACATTCACAAGAAGATGATTACAATTAGGATCTAAAGGCATTTTTAACATAAAGAAAATCCAAAACCCTAACCCCGGAAGATGAAAAGCCAACAATTTTGTGGATGTCGTTTTGGGTAGTTTGGTGTATCAACTTCTTGAGGGCGTAACTTTGGCATACACTATCCGTTTTGGGCGCACGATAGATCATTGGAAAGGTATCGTAAAGGAGATTTATTTTTGGGGTTCAATCAAAGACTTTGGCCATCATTGAGGTGTTTTATCCCGAAAATACTTCATTTAGGCCCTCAAAATTGTTGATTTTTCAATGAGTTAGGTTAAGCATGTAGTTCATTCCATTTTTAACATGTGTCTTAACCATAAACAATTATGTTGCAAAAACTAATATCAAAAGAAGAAACACCATGCACAATAACACAAGAAGTATCATGGGAAATCCTTCTCAACAAGGGAATAAAACCCAACCAAATCCTTTGCTATATTCTTCAAGAGAAAGACCTTCACCACCAATAAGACCTAGCACACAAGAGGGTGCTCAAACACTAGAAGACTAGTGCCCAAGAGAGGTGCACACTTTTCCCAAGAAGATGTACTTGATGAAATTTCCAAACTCATGTGAAAGATATCATTCCTCAATGAGGAATTTACCTTTACTTATACTAAACTGAAACTGTCAACATAAGTGTCTATTGGCACAACAGGGCCAACCTCACTATATTATAATATAATTAATATTAACTAGATTAATTATATTTTACATTAATTACTAGTTACATTAAGGTGGGGCCGACCTGTACCCTTTACATTACAATTAGGGTTACAGGCAGGTCTAAATCTTGAAGAATA
Organism: Picea engelmannii; assembly: GCA_009831015.1. Lineage (NCBI taxonomy): Eukaryota > Viridiplantae > Streptophyta > Pinopsida > Pinales > Pinaceae > Picea > Picea engelmannii. Next base: position 173,554 of record ML789254.1, read on the forward strand.
TAGCAAGGGATTTGATACACCCACTAGTTCTCATCCACTAGGGGCACACCCATAGGGATGTCAATATCTCTGGCTCACTGCATTACATAGAAGAACCAATTCTTCACACGTTCACATGTGCTCATCCACAAGCACATCCACTCAACAGATCTTCTTTTCCACTGCATCACACATGAGAGTGATCTAGAGTTTCTCATCAACTCTGCTTCTCGGAGGAGGAAAATACATCATCTTCATTTTTGTTCTCATTACGACACACCAAACACTTTGGGATTTCACACGTTCACCTTGTGCTTAGCCACAGGCACTTCCAACTCAACAGATCACCTTTCTCATAGGATAATCATCTGGAGTTCTTCTCAACTCTCTGAATGGAGGAGATCATATATATGTTCCATATTTGTCTCAAATAGGAACCATGTACCCTTCTTAGGGTTTTTCTCTTGGGCTTGTAAGCTGGAGAAAGTATGACATAGTTGCAATGATCCACATCTCACATGTTTGTAAGCTAGAGAATGTCTCACATAGTTGCAATCATCAACACTCCCTCTCATCTAGGGAGGCATTCTTCATCATGACAAGTATCACACAGATGTACTTTGAATTTTTTCTTGGATGGAGTCATCAACACTCCCTCTCAACTAGGGAGGATTTCTTCACCAAGTTAGTTTGGTGAAGATGTCTGCAATATACTCATGTGTAGGAAGGTACTGCATGTGTATGATTTTCCTCTGCATCATATCTCTGATATAATGATATTTCATCTCATCGTGTTTCGATCCATCAGGAAACACTAGGTTCTCAAGGATATTTGCACACAACTCTTTTTTATCATCATAGGATCCATATCATGGTCAAGTAAATCTATCAGAAGCTTGTGAAGCCACATTTATTCGCACACTTGATCTGCCTCTGTTGTATTCAAGACCACATATTTTAGTTTCCTTCTACATCAAGAAACCATGACAACCTTCATGGTATATCAACAACCGAATGTGCTCTTCCGGTCCACTGTACTTTATGCTCAATTTGAATCAGCTTATCCTGCAAACTCAAGTTCTCACTGGAGGAATATTTCAAGCCATATCCAACAGTGCCATGTATATATCTCAATACATGTTTTGTTGTTGTCTAGTGAGTTTGTCTTGGTTGACTCATGAAATGACTAAGCACATTCACAGCATGGCATGAATTAATTCTGGTGTTAACTAGATACATTAGTGATCCAATCAGTTGTGGATCAGTCTCATCTGAATCATCATCGATATTTTTCTTTAAATCCATCACGGTGGATTTTTCATTCTGTCATACTGAACTTATTTAATATTTTCATTTTATATTTTCCTTGACTCAGGAAAATCTCATCGGTCCTCTGTCATACTTCTTGTCCCAAGAAGTAGTGCATCATACTCATATTCTCATATTGAATTCAGAATCAAGGATTATTGATATACAACAAAAAGGATTTATGAATAAGTCATCAGAATCAGGCTCTCATCACCAACACTGTAATAATATAGGTTTTGGATCAACAACACTCTTGCTAAAATCCAAACTCATCAAGAATCTATCTATCTGATATAGTTTCCAATTCATGGATGGTAGTACGGATGGAAGTGTATCGAGTTTACTGGATTAAGTGTCTCATCATAGAAAACTCCCTCTGTTTGTGAGACACCTCTGGCTATATATCTCATTTGGTATTTCTCAACACTTCCATCAGCTACATGTTTGATCTTATAGATCCACTTGGAGGTTACCACAAACTTCCCTTCTGGTCCCTACATAATATCTTATGCCTCATTCTTTAAGATATATTGGTATTCTTATGTTATGGAATCTTTCCATGCATGTTCTCTTGTTTCTTCTCTAAGACAAGAAGACTCAACATCAATGAAGTGGCTCATGATTGAAGGATAGCTCAAAAATTTATTTTGATTTCTCAGGATGTTCCTTGAGAGGCTTGTATGTTTCTCAGCCTCTTGCAAAGTGAGTCTAGGTAGGCCTTTTATGCCCTACTGCAATATCTCTAAACATATCAACTGGTGCATCTGAATTAACTTGAATAATGTATGTCTCCCTCTGAACTGTTGAAGGGGGAGAAGGTATTTTTTCACTGTCAAACTCCATATGAGATTCTCTGGATCCTTGAAAGGATGTATCTTCTTCAAGGACAACATCTTTGCTTGTCTCAATCTTTCTTTGACCAGGGATGTCGATCTTGGAATGTCTTCGAAGATTCATTGTTATCCCATAAATGTATCCTTTCTCCCCGAAGGGTCTAGCTTGGAATTCTTATCTTTGGGTACTTGAAAATACACTGGGCACCCAAATATCCTGAAGTGTTTAATATCAGGCTTCACTCTGGTGAAGGCTTCTTTGGGAGTTATGTTTTTCAAAGTCTAGTGAAGACTCTTGTTCTAAACATATACTATGTCATGCATGCTTCTGCCCATAGAATCATAGAAGGATTCTGATCATGCATTATTTCATTGAGTGCCTCAGTGATGGTTCTATTCTTCCTCTTTCTCAAATAGTGCATACCTGAGGGTGATGATATGATTTCTCCAATGGCACCTGGTTGATCTCTCTCCTCTGAGATATTCATGAAGAAGATAGTCACAGTGTCACCTTTTTTCATATTTCTACTTTAAATCCGACCCTTCAATGTAATATTTTGTCTATATGATTGGCATCCTTGTCTTCTCATCATCTTCCTTCCATTCATCAATAGCTGTGTTCATCATATTTTAGATTCTTCACAAACCCTTGTTAACTGGGATAGAAAACCTAACGGCTAGGCTAGGCTAGCAACCTTAGGTTTTTTTGGGCTTATGACTGCCAACAATAAGCCTTGAAAGTCAGAAGAACACATGTAATCTTGAAGGCTTCTTCAAAGAGCTGCAGAAACCCTAAAAACATAAATCTGTAGAAAATTGTGAAACCCTAGGGACAAAATTTCAAAATTCTTGTAAATTCACTCTAAGAGTCTCTAGAGGTGCATTGTAGAAGGTTGTACTCTCCCATGCCAAAATTTTCCTCAACGTCCAAGTTTTAGGGGCTAAAAAACTCAAAAGAAAAGGGTCTTACAGATTTTCTGGAAACCCTAGGAGGGTCGTATGGTTCTGCAGAAGAGGAGGGATGACTAGTAAAAGCTTGTAGCTTTTGAAATGGGTTCTTCAAGACCTATGCTCTGAAATCATGTTGATTTTCAATGAGCTAGATTAAGCATGTAGTTCGTTCCATTTTTAACATTTGTCTTAACCAAAAACAATAATGTTGTAGCAACCAAGATCACAAGAAGAAACACCATGCACTAGAACACAAGAAGTATCTTGGGAAACCCTTCTCAACAAGGGAAGAAATCGCAACCAAATCCTTTTCTATATTCTTCAAGAGAAACAACTTCACCACCAACAATACCTAGCACACAAGAGGGTGCTCAAATACTAGAAGACTAGCGCCCAAGAGAGGTGCACACTTTTTCCAAGAAGATGTACTTGCTGAAATTTCCAAACTTATGTGAAAGATATGATTCCTCAATGATGAATTTACCTTTACTTATACTAAATTGAAACTGTCAATAGAGGTGTCTATTGGCACAATAGGTCCGACCTCACTACATTATAATATAATTAATATTAACCAGATTAATTATATTTTACATTAACTACCAGTTACATTAAGGTGGGGCCGACCTGTACCCTTTACATTACAATTAGGGTTGCAGGCAGGTCTAACTCTTCAAAAATATATCAAGGGATATGATACACCCACTAGTTCTCATCCAATAGGGGAACACCCATAGGGATGTCAATATCTTTGGCTCACTGCATTACACAGAAGAACCTGTTCTTCACACGTTCACCAATGCTCGTCCACAGGCACATCTACTCAACAGATCTTCTTTCCCATTGCATCACATAGGAGAGTCATCTGGATTTTCTCGTCAACTCTGTTGCTCAGAGGAGGCTAATACATCATATTCATTTATATTCTCATGACAATGCACCCAACACTTTGGGATTTTACACGTTCACCTTATGCTTAGCCACATGCATGTCCAACTCAACAGATTGCCTTTCCCACAGGATAATCTTCTGGAGTTCTTCTCAACTCTCTGAATGGAGGAGGTCATCTCTACGTTCCAACTCTGTCTTAGATAGGAACCACATACCCTTCTTAGGGGATTGATCTCAGGTTTGTAAGATGGATAAAGTCTCACATAGTTGCAATGATCCACATATCACAGGTTTGTAAGCTGGAGAATGTCTCACATAGCTACAATCATCAACAAAAATGGCCCCAGAAGTTTATGAACCAAAAAACTGCTAAAATAGTAAATTACCAGAAGATTGTTTTGAGCCAGTTGGAATAATTGGGTGGCCATCAATATCCACCTAGATCAATACTCCCTCCTTAGGAAGAAATGGTATTCATTGTGTTGAGTGATCAGGGGAGAGGGAAAAGCATTTGTTGAATCTGCATCTTAATGAGTTGCTTACCTTGATGGAGAAGTTGCACTACTTAGCTTATTGAAGGTTGTCACGAACCTATGGCTGGAAGGGTTAGACATTTTTAACTAGTCTGGCTACATGAGATGATTGTGTGTAGAAGGAATCCTTGCACTTTGCTTCAATCTTGTCTACCTACATCTGCTGGACAAAAGGTGCATGGACTGAGTCTGCAGTGGTGTTCTTCTGTTCACCTTTTGAACAGACTATGAAGAAGATGGTTTTTTTAGTATGAGATACTACCTTGCGACACATTTTTGGTGGGACAATAGTTGGAACTACCTCTGGTATCCTATAGAGATGACCCCCAAGAGTAACAGTGACACTACAAGGTCAAGACTCATAAATAGCATGGAGCTTCCACATATATGGTTGGCCCAAAAGAACATCACATACATCCAGTGGGGAAACATCACATAATACCTCATCCTTGAAGGGATGGATGTCGTATGACAATCAACACTGTTTTCCGACATAGAGGTCTCATCCCTGGCGAAGTCACCCGATGTTGTATGGTTTTGGGTGTGGTGTTGTCGACAATCACAACTGTTTGACGACCTCTGCTGAGATGAGGTTCTTCTGGATTCTGCTATCAACAATAAAATGTAGCGGGGTCCCCTTCACCCACATCTATGAATTAAAAAGGATCTCCCCCTCTTCAAGATCTGTTGGTTCTTTTGGTTGAATTGATGTGGCCATGACAATAGCAGTGAGATTTGCGTCGATGATCTGTCTTTTCCCATTATTTTCTGAATCAGATTCTAAATTAGGGTTCGACTCTTTGTCTTTTCTCTTGGCCACCAACGAATTTTTTGAGAAACATTTATCATTTTTGTTCCAGGGTATTTTGTGGAAATCATACCACTTTCCAATGTCCTTCTTCATCTTTTCGTTACCCTTCATTTCCTGTGGCTTGGGCTGGTTTTCTCGAGGTTGTTTGTTAGGGTCGTCTTTATCATGCTTTGGTTGTTGTGGATTTTCAGACCCAAACTCTCGTTTGTTCTGGTGCTTGAATTTATTCTTTATATTGAGAGCATATCGATAAGCATCTCCCAATGATGAGATGTCCAGAAACTCCATTTCAGTTTGCATGTACCTTTGTAGATCCCCACGGTATTTCAGAACTGAATGTCGCTCAGAATATTTGATACCCATCTTGGTGCGCAAGTTATGTAAGGTATTGGTGAACTCTGACACTTCTTGGTCCCTCTCTTGATGCAACATGGTCCATCTCATGTACTGGTCGTCATAGTTACCAACAGGGTAATATTGTTCCGTGACCACATCCAAAAAAAAATCCCAAGTGGGCTCGACCCCATATATTCCAAACTCTTCCGTGGAAATTTTCTCCCAATAAGTTTCCCACCAATGTTTGACATGGGGGAGAGCCTTAAGGAGTGCGAAGGTGATATTTTCCCTATTGGAGAAATTATGAACAGAGAAATAACCTTCTAGCATATTTAACCATTTTTCTAGGGCATCTGCATCTATTTGTCCTTCAATACAGGAATATAAAAACTAACTTGTACCTTGAAAGGTGAGGTTCCTCCAAAGTGGTCACTTGATGAAGACGCACCAGTTGTTATCAGCAAGCATTGAAGGATGTGGGAAAAATTCTCCATCATTTCGTCCCTCTATCACGTGAGAGATTGTTCAAGCAACGAATCAATAGAATCATCTAATCTATCATTTTTATTTTCTTCCTGCATGGAGGGTTTCTTGGGCATGCGAGAGCAATTTTCCCCAAGAGAGAAAATATCGAGACCCAACTTTCTATACTTGGACCTTGTCGGGACATGCACTAAAAAAGCGATCAAGAGTAGCATGCTCTGATACCACTGATCCAGATTATTTTCGACACGAAATGAGAACGAAGATATAATAAAGAAATGTACAGAGATATCTCAGATATCCTATAATATAACATAAATATATAAGACATGCAACCATGTACAAAGATATCTCAGATATCGTATAATATAACATAAATATATAAGAGACACAACCATAAACACAAAGATACAATAATACACAATTTCTATTAATGAGCGAAATGTATAAAATTGTAGAAATACAGAGTGAAAGACTCGCTATAATGGTGGCAGCTTATCTCTGAGAAGAGATGTGACGACTACTCACATTCGCAAGAAGATGATTACAATGAGGCTCTAAAGGCCTTTTTAACATAAATAAAATCCAAAACCCTAACCCTGGAAGATGAAAAGCCAACAGTTTTGTGGATCCCGTTTTGGGTAGTTTGGTGTATCAACTTCCTAAGGGCGTAACTTTGGCATACGATCTTTGTTTGGGGTGCACGATATCTCGTTGGAAAGGTATTTTCGAGGATATTCATTTTGGGGGATCTCATTGAGGTGCTATATCTTGAAAAAACTTCATTTAGGCCCTCAAAATGGCCCTAGAAGTTTAGGAACCGAAAAATACTAAAAATAGTAAATTTTCAGAAGATTGTTTTGAGCCAGTTGGAATAGGTGGGTGGCCACCGATATCCACCTGGATCATACCATCACTCCATCTCACTATTTTGATGGGATACAAGGTCCTTAGATTTTCCAAATCAACTATTTTTTTTATGGCACTACACTTCATTGACAATGTGCTTCTAGTTATGGTGTTACCATACTTCTTCTGTAAAGGATCATATATTCTATCCATGTGTCTGTCAATATACAATTATTATGAAGAATGTTGTAGGTAAGTACAACAAGAAAATTAATGCCCAATTAGATAGATTTGGAAGATTTTTTTTGTTTGAAAAAAACTTGAGACCCATTTTTAATTTTGTTCAATATAAATTCAATAAATTTATTTAATATAATGGTTTGCATTCTTTGTCTTTGAAGTGAAATCTCTACTTTTCTACATAAGAAATCTTAATTAATTCAAAATTGGGTAATAATACAAAAACATCAATCCTACTCTTATAAACTTAATTAATTCAAAGTTGGGTAATAATACAAAAACATCAATCCTACTCTTATAAACAACACTACCAACTGGAGTTGTTGACTAGGATCTATGTTAATTCTCTACATTATAACACTCAAGGTCACATGGTTTACAGATTGTAAGTTATAATTAGCCACCAATCTTTTCAATATTATTTTTGAAGAATGGAAACATTACTTGGTATATCTTGAACTAGATTAAAATATTGGATTCTATCTTGTATGTTATGGATTGTATGTGCTTAACTAAAAAAATATGATTTTTTTTCTAATTTTGAATTGAATTATAGAAAGGTCATTCAATTAGATGGATGCCCAAAACAATTTATTTTTTTTATAGGAGATTTCCATAACTTAATTCCATAACCTAGTATTAGCATCTTCACATGTATTAATTATTATTGATGAAGTAAAAACCCTCCAAAGGAGAGTAGGATTCTTTTGTCTCGTGCATCCATGCACTTATTAACTCTAGAGCTCAACTACATCCTAGTTAATAATATTTAATATTTATTTTTTTTCAAATATTTCTATTAAGATTGGAGGTTTACGTTATCAATAACAATATATAAAAAGATTAATCTGCCACAAGATATCTGTAAATTTAAAATAGAAATTCTGATGATTTTGTTTTTCATAGCTTTGACCTCGGATATAGTTCAATGATCATTTTAATGACAACACATACAAATATTAATAATAGTGCAAGCGTCGTTCATTTTTCCAGGTAGCTCTACTAAACTCACTTGAACTCTCGTTTAAAAAAAGTATAGTTCGCTCTTTATTTTAGAGTAAGTCCAAAGATTAAAAGAAATATAAACACACATATTGTAACAAGGATTCACCCCTTGAAATTTGAAGGGTGTCATAATAAATCATAGAAGAACGATCAACATAATCATCAACACTCATGATGTTGTCGTCATTTTACTAAGTTGTGAGAACCCTTTATTGCGTTAAGGTACTCATGATGATGTATTCAATAGAAATGGCATTAATGGCAATTGAGCCAAATCCTTCGATCCACATACCCCTCAGATTGAGATGAGGCCAATCAAAAAATCAAATCTTCCCATTGAAAAAAATTTGTAAAATGATTTTTAATTGATTTATTCTAACAAAATATGGCCACATACCATGGTAAATTTAGTCACATCCATTACTTGAGGTCAATAAAAAAACATTAGACCATCAAATAAAAAACATCAGATCATCAGATGAAAATTTGCAAAAACATTTTTTTATTTCTAAATAGAAAGATTAATAGATATTTTAACAAAACTTTAATCAATGTGAAAAAATAATAAAAATATGGTAAAATTAATAAGAGTTAATTCATAACTGAAAATTATAGTTCCTTCCTAACAAGGACTAATAAATAAAATTTATTAAAACATTACAATTTGAGTAAAAGTATCCCAATTTACTCTAATTACAAACAATATATAAGGATCAAAAAAGATCTTTATGTATATTCCTTTCTGAGTTAAATCTGAAGGAGATACAATCTATTATAGAAAATGAAAACAATTAGAGGATGTTTTTCTAATCACAAACAATATATAAGGATTAAAAAATCTTTATGTATATTCCTATCTAAGTTAAATTCGAAGAAGATACAATCTATTATAGAAAATGAAAACATATAGAGGATGCTTTTCTAATGGATAAATAATTATTATGTAATTGATGAGTATTATATCTTTCAACATGTACTCCATGATCATATTTAATATATACATTTTAATTTACAAAATATTTTAAAATACATCATATGTATTTTAATTTACAAAATATCTTAAAATATATTATATGCATTTTAATTTACAAAATATCTTAAAATTGAATATATTATAATAATAATAATCTATTTTTAAGGTTATGGTCAAGCCAACACATCAAATTGGTGTATGAGATCCTCTTGTTTGTGGGACAAGGGACCCCCCTCCACCTAGCAATTTGATTGGTAAAATCTATGGAGGTATATCACATGTCATTATTTGATTTTTCCATATATACCTTAACTCTTTATATCAACATAATTATATTAATATTTTAAAAATATTAACATATACCTTAACCTAATTTAAATTAAATGCAATCAACCTTTCATGAAATTATATAAGAAATACTTATAAGATATTAATTTCTTTTACATACTCTATCATGTTGAAGAATATAGAGTTTGATGACTTGACCACCCTAAAAGGACGGGTACGTATACTTACCTTCCAGTATACAACAAGTATAGGTTGTTTTTTAGAATAAGCAAGATGCATGCCATATATATATATATATAT
>ML789254.1:199892-218247 GCA_009831015.1 Picea engelmannii
ATTATATTCATACATTGTGTTACATTGTTTACAATACAATATACATATAGGAGCCAGCGGCATCCAAAAACCTAACCCAATGACCTGGATTAGTCCAAAACCCTAATTCCTTAACCGGAAATAGAAAACCATCGGCAAAAAACGATGTGCTGAAAAAAAACCACCTAAATATCATGTGGTCCGGGAAATATGTCATCCCGGAAATATGTCGTCCCGGTAATATGTCGTCCCAGAAAAATGTCGTCTCGATGCGAAAAAAAAATTCGAGGGCGCTGCCCCCGAACCCCCACGTGGGGGGTTCCACCCCCCTCTAACCCCCCTGCGCGCCCGGCGCAAACGCTCAGACACTACTACTCGTGCAAAGAATATAACACATACCCAACAACCTCGTGTGGATTTTTATCATCCATCATTGATGAGGGTGATCGTTTGACCAGGTAATATGATCTACCCACTACCTCTGCCCAAAATTCTTGTCCTAACTCGGCACCACTAAGCATGCTCCTTTATTTTTCCATCAATGTCATGTTCATCATTTCTGCAACTCCATTCTATTGAGGTGTGTATGGAGTAGTATTCTACCTTGCTATACCACACATCTTACAGAATTCTTTGAATTCATTTCCGCAGAATTCTCCACCATTATTTGTCCTCAATACCTTTATTTTCTTCTCTGTTTGATTTTATACCAGAGCCTTAAACTCTTTGAATTTATCAAAGACCTCATATTTATTTATAAGAAAATAAATCCATGTGTTCCTTGAGAAATCATATGTGAATGAAACATAATACACATATTTACTTCATGATGGAACAAATAGAGGTCCAAATACATCACTGTGTATCAACTCTAAGATCCCCTTTGCTCTTGTAGCACCAGATGGGAATATTACTCGATTGTGTTTACCATATATGCAATGTTCACAGAAATCAAAATCGAGAGTGCAATTAGGCATACCTTCAACCATACCTTTACTGTGTGGTGTTCTAAGGACCTTTTCTCCAATATGCCCCAATCTTTGTTAGATTACTGAGAGGGGGGGTGAATCAGTAATAGCGTAATTATAATCCTTTTTCTCCAAATAATCCAAGTGTTATATCAATGTAGAATTATTATCCAATAATGAGCAATAAGAAATGAACAATCACACACATACATAATACACCAATGTTTTACGTGGAAACACAAATCGGGAGAAAACCACAGAATGATTTATTTTATATGTCTTGAAGAATTACATTCATTGGAAGCACCAACTTCCTTTGTTTTCCATCTGCAACTAGAAGGAGGCTCCAACCCCCTAGTTTCTTAGGCTACAACCTGAGGGAAGCTCCAACTAAAAAATTATATGGCTACAACCAGAAGGAGGCTACAACTCCCTATGTTCTCCGGCTACAACCAGAAGGTGGCTACAACCACCTTTCCTTGCCCTGTCCAACCGCCCTGAAATAGAAGTAGAATGATGGAACCACTGTCATACTATCACTATGAAATATACCAATGTAAACATGTACCAATAAACCTGAACCATGCATTAACCATGCATCAACATGTACCTTAACCTATAATCAACCTATACCATAAACAAGTGCATCAATCATGCACCAACCTGTACCAAACAATCTCTAATCAACCTGTACCATAAACAAGTGCAACCAACCATATACCAAGTATGTACCGATAATTTTTCAAGTACTCATCAATATGTACCAGCATCATCAACTATACACCTCATATATGTGCCAACTCATCAACTACTTGTCTCAACCATGTACCCAAATTGTACCTCAACCAAAAGCCCTCATCAATTTCATCATCCAAATATGATTTGCAACTCTGTAATAGACCTGGTGTATATGATCACATACATGCAAACCTTCCTTAAATTTAACAACAAGAGACTAGCAATTTCATCAAATGTTTCTTTAGTCTCACAAGACTAATTTTGGATTAGTCAACAACCCTAACTTGAAATAATCATAACTTTGTACTTGTAATGAATAAATATCTTAAACTGATACACAATTTTCTCCAGTGTGTTTTGTTAAATTCCTCCAGGTTTCACTACCTGGAACCTCTCAGAAAAGGATTTATGGAAAAAATGGCACACCTTTTTGAATTATGTCTTATTCTAGAGAGCGACCTTGTAGAGAGTGCCTCACATGAAATATTTGTTGAATTGATCTGAAACCATCACACCACATACTAGAGACATTAATATAACCAACAATTTTTTTATTACGAAATTTGGATCTGCTATGAATAAGTTATGATGTTTTTACCCGAAACACTTGTTTTTTACTAGTTTCAGAACTAGCCACAAACCCTATTTTACACAGAGTGTAACTCCAAAAATAAAAAGACCCACAAGCTGAAGTTTTTACCACGGATACTTGGATATGTTTTCTCAATGGAATAGCAATTTCACAGTCTGAAACATTCTAGAAAAAACGTTATTGTGAAAATGGTGAGATGACCTGAAAAACAACATAACTTAGAAAGAATTTACCCTTCCTTGAATTCCAGCCTTCTTTTCTTCACTTTCCTCAAAAATTTGGCTTGGATATACTTTGGTTACCTCAAACACCTATAGGTATTCAATATTCTCAAGTGTTTCTTAAATGAGAGAGCCTTTCCTCTTATTTATACTCTCCAAGTAGCTTCCTTAAAAACATCTTCTAGGTCACTTTGCCCACTTTCCTTATTTTAGGGTTAACCCACTTCTAATTTCTCCATTAAATTTATTATTGAATTAATTTATTTTGTATTCACTTTGAATTATAGTAAACTCATCACTTCACTTTATTATTTACCTTTTAAAATCTCTTAAACCACTTTGACTACTTTGACCTTTTGGGGCTTCTAGATGACATATGAGGGTCCTCCAACTTTGTAAGGCCATAACTCTCAAATCGTGAGGAGTTATGTAACATTCCACATACCACCAGAAATGGAATGACATGTAATATCCATATAGAATAGTATTACCTGAAAATATATCAAAACTCATACCGTTATCCATCAAACAATCTTGGGTCCATTACCCAAACCTGGGTTCTCCAACTTCTCATTGCCATAAATCTCTAACCGTGAGGAGTTACGTGACGTTCCACATACCACCAAAAATGGCATGACAAGCACTATCCATTTAGGATATTTTCAATGAAAAATTCAACGGTGTTCATCTCATTATTCAAAAAATAAGCATGGGTTATCTAACCATACTTCTAGGATAACTGAATCTGCAAAGCATTCTCCCGTGAGGGCTTTCACCATAAGGGGAACACTTTGGAGTTCATCCATTTCTACTTATTATCAACCATGACAAGATAATAATGATTCATATTTACATCAAGCAATCTTGGTTCCATTACCCAACCTTTATGCTATGGGGATTTCTTCAATGGTTGACATCAATGACAACCAACCTTAATCAACAATCTCCCCCTTTGGCATTGATGGAAACACTCTGATGCAATACTAAAATCAAATCACTCATGCTCCCCCTAGAACCATGCCTCTGTCCTCTACCTCTGTCCTCTGCATTTGATAAATCTCTCCCCCTTTTTCATCAATGGAAAAGGTATCTTTCCATCCAAGTTTGCTCCCCCTGACCGAACTGTCCTCTTATGGTGCTTCCTCATGTAAATCTAAGACATATAAGATAAGCATTCAAAAAGCATTCATTTTGGAGTAGAAATAACTCCAAGTCTCTGGCGAAGATATTCAAAGGATTCCCATGGAAGTGATTTTGTGAAGATGTCTGCCACTTGTTCTTTTGTGCCCACATACTCAACTCTGATGTTCTTTTCTGCAACCTGCTCCCGTAGAAAATGATACTTTATTGGAATGTGCTTCGTCTTGGAGTGCATCACCGGGTTCTTCGAGATATTGATGGCACTTGTATTATCACAATAGATTGGAATGGGCTCATCATACTCAACCTGTATATTTGTCGGAGTTTGTTTCATCTAAAGAACCTGTGTACAACATGATGTTGTTGCAATATACTTTGCCTCGACTGTAGATAAAGATATTGATGATTGTTTCTTGCTTAGCCATGATACTAAACACTCACCCAAGTAGAACGTTGTTCCACTGGTGCTTCATCGGTCATCAATACAACCTACCCAATCTGCATCTGTGTAGGCAATAAGTGATAGATCCTTTCCTTTTGGATACCATAATCCAAAATCTTATGTTCCTTTGAGATATCTGAAAATCCTCTTCACTGCTAACACATGTGACTCCTTTGGTGCTACTTGAAATCGTGCCACCTGTCCAACTACCTGCATTACATCTGGTCTGGATGTTGTCACATATAGTAGGTTTCCAATCATTGACCTGTATTGCCTCTGATCTGTAGACTTTGAATCATCATCTTTGCTCAACTTTCAACTGGTTTGCATGGGAGTGATAATTTGTTTGAAATCTTCCATTCCGAACCTGTTTAGCATTTCTCTGATATACTTGGTTTGAGAAATAAAGATTCCTTGGTTCCTTTGACCTATCTAAAGTCCCAAAAAGAAGGATAGTTCTCCAAGTAACGAAATTTCAAATTCATTTTGCATATATTTTGCAAATTTCCGGCTTAACCTGTCATCATCACTACCAAAAATAATATCATCAACATAAACTTCAATTAATAAAATATTACCTTCACCTACCTTGATGTAAAGGTTGTTTTCTGCACTTCATTTTCTGAACCCTGCCTATTGCAGATACTTATCCAGTCTAGAGTACCATGCTCTAGAAGCCTGTTTTAGACCATACAAGGCCTTCTTTAATTTACACACATAATCTGCGTTCTCTAACAACTGAAATCCTTCTAGTTGTTCAATGTAGACTTCTTCTTCAAGTTTCCCATTCAGAAAAGACGATGTCCATCTGATATACTTTAACATTTTTGGAGCATGCATAAGCTAAAAGCAACCGAATTACTTCCATTCTAGAAACTAGAGAAAATGTCTCTTCAAAGTCGATTCCTTCAATCTGTGCATATCCTTTACACACCAATCTAGCTTTGTTCCTTGTAACTTGTCCATCTTCATTTAATTTATTCCTGAAAACCCATTTTGTGCCGATCACATTCTTATTCTTTGGTCTTGGAATTAGTTCCCAAGTGTCATTTTTCTCTATTTGATCCAATTCTTCATTCATGGCCTTATTCCAAAATCCATCCTTGTTGGCTTCTTCAAAACAGTTTGGCTCAATTGTAGATAAGAGTGATAGGTGTGTTTGTTCTGGTGAACTAATTTTTCTTCTAGTCTCAACTCCTGCATCTTTGTTTCCAATAATCTGATCTGAAGGATGATTCTTCTGTACTCGTTTGCTAGGTGTCTTTGGAGATAATTGTTGAACTTGCTATTTTGTTTCTGTCTGATTCTCTTCATATTCCTCTTCTACTTCTTCTTCTTTGAAAAGTTGTTCCATTGATTTGTTTTCTTCTTCCTTTGATTTTGGTCTGCATGTTTCATCAATTGTTACGTTGATGCTTTCCACAACTTTGTTCAATCTTAGATTGTAACACTTGTATCCTTTCCTTGTACTTGAGTAATTAATAAGTACTCCTTTGTCCACATGAGAGTCAAACTTTCCCATTCTACCATCTTCTCTTTTGATGTAGCATTTGCTTCCAAAAACTCTGAAGTGCTTCACATTTGTTGGTCTTCCTTTCCATAGCTCGTAGGGAGTTTTATCAGTGTTGTTTATGAGAATTAATCTCTTTTGAATGTGAACTTTTGTATGCACTGCCTATGTCCAAAATATATCTATCAATTTGGAATCCATTAGCATTGTTTGAGCCATTTCATGTACTGTATTGTTCTTTCTTTCAACAACTCCATTCTGTTGATGTGTCCTAGCAACAGAGAATTGTCTTTGTATTCCATGACTGTTGCAGTAGTCCATAAATTCCTTTGAAGTGAACTCTCCTCCATTATCAAATCTCAAGAATTTGATTCTTGAATCCATCTCATTTTCAACCATTTCCTTGTAGATCTTGAAGTTTTCAAAATCTTCTGACTTGTTCTTGAGAAAACAAATTGCATTCATTCTTGTATAATCATCAACTAATAACATAAAGTATATCTCACCTTTTAAGCCCTTTGTTGTAGTTGGTCCAATTAGATCAGTATGCACAATTTCCAGTGGTCTTGTTGTTGAATATTCCTTTGATTTGAACCTGGTCTTTGTTTTCTTTCCTTGTTGACAATGCTTTCATAAAGTGTTGGTTGGTTTCGTGATCTAGGGCATTTCTCTCACTGCTTCTCTTTTGTTGACTTTGACAAGGTTATCAAAATGCATGTAAACCATTCTTTTGTTCCATAGTCAACTTTGATCTTCCTTTCCTAGACAATGCTTTTTATTTCCAATTTCACTTAACACATATATGTTGTTTGACGTTCTTGCAGCTGTACCGACCAATTTCCCTTAACCTTCTCTTCTTATCTCACACTTTTGTGAATCGAAAGTAATTTTATGACCTTGGTCACACATTTGACTCGCACTTAGAAGATTATGTTTCATATATTGTACTAGTAGAACATTTTGTGCCTTTTTATTCTTGTTCCCAATTCAGACTGTGCCTTCTCCAATGATTTTGGCTGAATTATCATTTCCGAAGGAGACTGATCCATTTCTTTCATTTCACAATGTAAGAAATTTGTCTCTATCACTTGTCATGTGTTTTGAACACCCACTGCCAACATACCAATTGTGTTTCTTCTTCTTAGATTGTAGAGCGACTGTGCATTCCTCATTGCTATACTGATCTTACTTTCTTATCCTTGTCATTTTCTGAGGTTCTTGTCTGTGACTGTTGTTATTTTGTTGAGGTTCTTTAGGAGGGACTGTCATTCTACAATTTTTGGCCACGTGTCAAAAATTGTTACATTTGTAACATTTCACTTTAGTGATCAAAGATTCAAACCTGTTGTAACTTCTTCTTTGTGTTTCACTAGGTATTCTTGAGTAACCCCTTTGTGTATGACTCTCAAAGTTGTTATTGTTCATGTTGTTATCTCTGCAATTCACAGCTTTATGTCCAAAATTATTACATGCATAACATAATCCAAAAAATGTAGTTTGATACATGGGAGTTGAAGATCTTCTAAAAGAAGGTGCTCTTATGAATAATTCTTCTTCTTGAGGCCTATCTATCTATTGTTGATTCTGAAATATGAATCTTCTCGGTGGAGGAGTGTCCCTGTAATCTTCCTTGTACATCTTCCTATCCCCTTTGATTGTTTCTGCATAGATTTTTGGATTTGTTTCTTTCTCTGTTGTTTTGGAGCTTGATCCCTTTTTTGTCTGATTGTATCCAAGTCTAGACTTGTCAGGATGAGATTTTTTACTGTTGATAATGTCATCCAGAAATTTTGAGCTATTCTGCATATTTTTCTTTTGAATATCCTTTCTTAGTGTGACAATCTCTGCTTCCAAGTTTCCAATGATCTTGTCCTTTTCTTCTAGTTGTTCTTTGAGTGCTTCTTCAATTATTTTATCTTCTTCTATTTGAACCTTCAATATTGTGATCATTTGTTCTAGTTCTTGAGTGTCCTTTTTCTTGTCTAGTTATGCTTGTAGTTTCTTGTTTTTATTCTTTTCTCTTATGATAACTTCTATGGCACACATTAAATCTTCTCGATAGTCAACTTTTGCCTCTTCAATTTTGTCTTCGAATTCTTCATATCCTTCTTCGGCTTCTTCATATTCTTCTTCGGAATCTTCTTTTTCAGAATCTTTTACTGCCATGAATAGAACTCTTCCTATCTCACTGTCACTGATTTCATCTTCGTCTGATGATGAGATTTCTTCTTTGATGCATAATATTTTCTTGAAATCTTTCTTTGTAGTTATTTTTCCTTTATATATGTGTTTTTCTTTTGAGTAACCTTCATCATTTCTCTTTTTCTTATGAGTACATTTGTTAGAAAAATGACCAATACCATCACAATTAAAACAAATTAAAGGAAGCTTACCTCTATACCTACCATTGGTTCCCTTGTTCAGTCTTTTGACGAAGTTGGCCACTTCTTCATCATCTTTTGAGACATCGTTGTTGCTGCTATATTCTTCTTGTTCCTTTTTCTTTTTCTTTGATCTTTTGGATGTTTTGAAGGATCCTTCTTTTACATCTGGATTTTCATGTTCAGTTCTCATTTCATATGCTGTGAATATTCCATGCAGTTCGTCCATGCTTATTGAGTTCAGATCTGATCTTTCTTCTAGTGCTAATATCTTAGGGTTGAATCTCATAGGAAGAGATCTTAGTACCTTTTGAACAATGACATATTCTTCGATTTCTTCTCCCAATCCTATGATTGCATTCATTGTTTCGTCAACTCTTAAGAAGTAGGCTGCAATATTCTCATCTTCCTTCATTTTTAGTTGTTCGAACTAACCTTTGTAACTTTGTAGTTTTGTTGCTTTGACTTTTGTATCTCCTTCATAAATATTTCGAAGCTTGTCCCAAATCTCTTTGGCGGATTTACAATGTGTAATTTTGGTGAATATTGTTTCACTGAGACCATTCAAAAGTGCATTTGTAGCTTTGGAATTATTCTTACCAAGTTTCATTGCTTTGTCATTTGTTGGTGGAACTGTTGGTACTGTGTATCCATCTACAATTGATTACCAAATTTCAAACCTGTTGGCCCTTGACCAAGTTTTGGGAACACTTGGTCATATTTGATCGTTTTTGGGACTTTGACAGCCTGTCGAAGATGGAGTGCTAGACGAAGCAAAGATCACGGGATCTTGACCCAGTTTTGGACCCATTTTGGGTTTTGGGAATATGTAATGGGAAAGGGATGTCGAGCCGTGGGTTCACCCACGCTTAGGACCACTTTTGTAAATGTATAAATAGACATCTAGGTATCTAGTAGAGTATTGTATCTATGTGATATAGGCTATGTGACAAGTGCGATATGTGTGATCAAGGTGTTATGCACTCTATAGGCTTGCAGAGCTTAGTGTAAGTCCCTGTGTGGAGATATAGAAGGATTTGTGTTGTAAGGCAAGGAAGAAGGATCTAGCGAGCTGCGTAGATCTTTTGTCCTATGAGCAGTAAGGTTTGGTGGCTCTGTGCTTGTAACCACTTGGTCGATTATACTAGAGAAGAAGAGTTGGTGGATGCATCCCGAGGGTGGGGGTGAACCATGTAAATCCTGTGTTGTCCACTTTGTGCCTTGTTCTAATGCATTGATGTGTCTATTTTCTAAGTGCTTTGATATATTTAGATAGATATATTTATGCTTTGTGCTTCTTAGATGTATGTGAATGTAGATCTAACATGTATGAATATGCCTAGGCTGGTCTTTTGGATATGATCTGTTTCACTGTTGTTAAGTACTGAAATCATTTAGATCTGAATGAATGTTGTGATGCTCTGTGTTATTTGCGAAGTATAATAAGGGTTGAATATTGATGAATGATCGATGTTAAGTGCTCTGTAAGCAATATAATCACAGATCTGTGTCCCAGCTTAGGTTGCAGATACTTGAGTCCTGCAACCACCCCTGCCTCTACCTCGGGTGAGACTTCATCTACTTCGTAGGTGTTCCCGAAAGGGCCGGTAGTTAGGGGTTTTTTTGTGCGCTCTTGTAGCATTGAACCCTAGGTCTACCCCTATGCCAACAAATGGTTCTGTTGCCAGGACCTGAAACTGTGATTTCTAGGAACTAAGGGAGAAGAAGCTTTATGTAAAGATTCGTCCTGAAACTATGGAAGCTCTATGTGTAGATCTGTTTCCCTAGTACACAACTTTTTACTCAACCCATGAAGCTTTGTACCAATAAAGGAAGGACAGATCTGAAGAAAAGAAGCAAGATCTGAATGCTTTGTGCTCTAAGAAAGGTAAAAGTGGAAATTTCTAAAGAAAAGAGGTCAGATATGTAGAAAAAAGGTAATATCTGTAAGCTCAGTGCTCTAATAAAGGTAAGAATAGTTAAAAAAATTTAGATCTGGAAGTTTTGTACTCTGTAGAAGTAAGATAAGTGGATTTTTTTTTTTTTAAACCATGGATCTAGGTATGTTTGATAGATTATGTCCTATCTTGAAAACTAGGGCATTAATAGATGAAAGAAAGTTTGATATGAATAAATATGATAAGCATAATGATAGATATGTTATACCTATGCATAGAAAGAATATTTGAACTAACAAATGGATGCAGGATCCTAGAAAGAAGTTTTTGCAGGTTAGCTACCACGATCCTAGTGCGCAATACAGAAGATGTTGGGGATCATTTAAAAGAAAGAGAGGATTAACCCTATGTTACAGTTGTAGAAAACCAGGCCATATAGATAAGGAATGCCTTGGTGGAATACCTAGTTGTCTCTGTTGCAAATCTTTGGACCATGAAGTATTGGATTGCCCTAAATGATTGCTAAGCTTGAAAGAATGAATCTGAATGAAGAAAACCCTAAGGAAGATCCAGAAATAGTAGAACCCCAGAAGGAATCAGAGAAGGTATTGCTATAGATGAAAGACACCTTGAATGATCACTAACATGTTAGGCTATCAAAGATCTTTAAAGAAAAAGAATGCATTGAAGCAAGAATAGAAGACTTCGATATTGACTCTATCCTTGATGAAGAGACACAAGTGAAAAATATGCCAGAAAGAACTTGGGAAGCTATAGGGAAGCCTGGTATGATCCCTTCATTAGTAGGAATAGGACTATTCAGAGGAAAATTGATGATGTTATGTGGTAAGCTCGCTCAGATACCCACGACAATCAATGGAAATTTGACAAAGGAAGACTTTGAGATTATTAAATTTAGTGAGGACAACTTCTCGTTTACTATGTTACTTGGAAAACCTTGGATTGAAAGAGATCAAGCTAGAAACAATGAAGAAGAAGAGGTTTTAGAACAACAGAGACAAGAGTTAAAAGATTTCATGACCAGAAGGATCGCGCAGTTGATTGAAGAACAGGAGAGAAAATCGAATTTATTTGACACTAGAAGCCCAGATGTCAAAGCTACAAGAGAATTAGAGGACTCACAGAATATTGAAGTATCTGTCTCAGATATAGAAGAAGTATTACCCCTAAGTCTTAGGAGAGAATCTCAACAACACGAAGTGACTATGTCCAAGGAAAATAAGAATCAGAATGGGAAGAGAATCACCGAGATGAAGCTCACTGGAAAGAAGGCTAGGAAGCTAAGTAAAAAGAGAGGTAAGATCGACATGCAGAATTTGAACTTCATCGAGATATCAAACCATCGACATAGGCCACTTCGCCGAGGTGAAGCAATATAGCCATTGGAGGCCGATATATCCGTTCAACTGCTGCTCCGAATGGGTCGGAATGGATTGATGGCCCATCACCAGACCGTTGGACTGCGCCATACTGGACAAAACAAGAATTAATGAGGCTCATACCCATTGCAAATAAAACCGTTTCCAAGATCGCCTATATATCTCGTCGTGCCATGCCCGAACAACACTTTTTCCAACTGAGAATTTGAAGCCCACAGACTAGCAAGTGTATACAGTGATAATCATGCCCTTGTTTTTCATTCATGTGCAGTGTTTAAGATCATTGTGACCCTGATAATTTATCCCAAGCGCGTATGTCTGACAAGCTCATCGCAGTCGAAGAATCCTTAACAAAAATTCTACTTGATTTAATGACTAAGAGATTCATGTCAAAAAGAGGAGTATCCACAGGTGTTCAAGCATCATCGATGAGAGGAATGGTAGCCTCTCCATCCACTACTTGAGCCAAACCATCCCGACAGGCCTATGAGAAGTGTACTAAACACAGAGATGATATCACGAATGCCAAGCTGATTCCGAGCATTCTACCTTCCTACCTAACCCCTCTAAGCGGCTCCATCAATCGGGATAGTGTGCCCAGATATTTTGACTATGATTTGGTCACGACGTACCTCCGGAAAGGGATACGCGTAGTCCGAGCCAACCAGGATAAGCTCACAGCCTTGAAGTTTAGTGACTTCAACCTTGGCGACCGGAAGGCTTACAACATGCTCTCCCCACACAAGTATTTGACCAGAACCAAAGGCAAGAATTCGAAGATTATCCCGCAACCATGGACCTAGAACCTCGCACAGTCCACACTGCTTAATGTGATGAAGATCTTGCATTTCGGTCGACATCAGGAGGTGAATGCATGTGTAAAGTTATTGTTGTCCTGCTACCATGGAGGATACTTATGGTTGAACCACCGCATCATTGTGGATCCAAATTTGATCAATCATATCACAGGGATGAGCATGCAGGGCCCTGATCCACAAGAATTTTACCCTAGAAATACCTCAGACCAAGCATTAGCGTAGAGAATCAAATAAAATTATGGTGATGTCGAGAAGGGAACGTGAGGTTACAAGGTAGCCTCTATCCAGAACGATGCAGTGTGCCTCGCATGTCAGTTGATCGCAGGCAAGCTAGTTCGCGAGAACCGGCCCACCCAAGTAATTGGATTCATAGTTGATCTCACAGGGAAGTGTGCAAAAGGACTTCAGATGAATTGGGCGTAGTACCTTGTAAACCATTTGGAACTATACTGCAGGGAAGAACGAGACCAAGGGTATGAGTTCCACTTTAGTTGGCTTCTCATATTGATCGCTTTCATCACCTAGGAGCTACCAGAAGGTGCCACTTTCCCAAATATCGAACCCTTCGAACCGCTGGCCGTGAATTTTCGTACGCTATGGTACTCCAGCGACATGAACAAGCAGTTGCAATCCAACGTCGTCTTCCATACTTAATACAACCATTTGAAGCAAGCCATCCAGTCTGAGCCTCAGATGACCCTGAATACCCTCCATAGGTTTTGGCCCTTAATGAAGTTCAGCACGGACCACCACTTTATTTATATAACAACGTGCGTTGATGAGCACAAGCAACAGTTGCAGTCATATTACAAGTTGACCGAGGAAGACATTGAAGAGATCACCAAGGACTGGTCGGCAGACCTTCTCATTCTAGCCAACCCTGTGGAGTTGTCCAATGTAGACAGCTCGGAAGCTGCGCAAGATACACCCAGATCTAGTAAGACGAAGAAGCCTGCAGAAGTTCAGGATATAGACAACACATCTATGAGGACTGCATCCATTTCACCAGACAAAGGGGGTGATGGCGAAGAGATAGAAGGCACATAAATTGAACAACAAAAAGGCAAAGTACCACCGCCTAGGAACGAAGAGGACTCGTCGATGAAAAGGAAGGTTTTGCCTCAAAAATATTCCTCCTAGAAGAAACCTGGAACCCCTGTAACCAAGATGCGGACTACCCTCACATTGGATGATTTTAATTTCATCATTGCAGTTGTGAATGATGCTTCACATGAGATATTAGAAAAGCAGGAGGCGAAGCAGGAGCATATGTATAATCATTGTTGTAGGAAAATATCCCTGTGGACAGGTAGATTGCCTCCAAGAGCTAGACCCTAAACTCTAAAACAGAAAGTGCTTAACGTGGAAACTGACTTCCTTTCAAATCTATACAAACTAATACATGAGAAGGAAGGAGAATAGAAGTACCTTTTTATCGACGTTTGTCCCTACACGCTCCGAGTTGAGCTCCAATCTTTCGCTCCTCGACGAGCCCTGTAGACAAACAAAGTACGACCACTTCCTACTCTATTGATATTAGCTTGAAAACAGATTTATCTATCAATGATAAGTTCATGCAAGATCAGACACGAACTAGAAAGAAACAGGCCAAGCGTGTCATATTAATGAGAATAACGACAACAATACTTACAATCGTAGGTGCAAATGCGACAGCTTCATCAAGTCCCCTTTGTCTGACCTTTGCTCGAAAGATCCACAACCTGGATGATAGTAGCTTCACTGATCACTCTCCTTTGGCTGACTGTATGTTTCCTATGAGATCATAGGTTTCATGCTAGCAATTCTTCCCCCTTTTCACCACCATAGAGCCTGCTTATATAGGTTAAGAGAAGCTTAACCTCTTGAGTTATCTTTAGAATAAGTTGAGGAATCCCCTCCTTAGATCAGGGATCTCCTGATGAAACCAAGAATTCGAATGCAACTGCCTTCTAAACTTGAGAGATCCTCCCCTTATTCTCCTCAACGGGACAACCACTTCCTCAAATTAGATAGCGCTCCCTCAAAAGGGGTATCAGGGTGCTATAACGCTCCCTAAGAGGCTCAAGGGGAGCGCTAGCACTCTAAGGATGGATAGCGCTCCTGCAGAGAGGTGGTTTGAGGTTATAACAGTCCCCAGTAACTTGTGGGGGAGTGCCAGCGCTCCTAAGGATGCCATAGGGGAGCGCTCTCCTTCAAAACCCTGTTTTAAGGGATCCTTTCAGGTGATAAGAGTTCCTTGACTTCAGTTAAACATTTTCCCTCCTCCAAAGAAAGTGTATGAGATATTTTAAGTGCCTCCTTAGTGTCATTATTATGGCAGTATGCTTGAACAACATTTGTGACACTTGTGAACAACTTGCGACACTTGCAAAAGTTGTAAGGAACATGCGACACTTACGACAGTTGAGAGGAACATGCGACACTTATCCAGTTGAGTAATATTGATGTGTAACAGAATGCCCCCCCAAAGCATGAAGTTAGAAGATGAGAACTTATAACTGAAATACTTTGTAGACTTTCAAGCAAGGGTATAGACTCGAAGAACCTGACGGAAGTTGCACACAAACATCCAACAAATATTATGACATGTTTCAAAACCCAAGGTAGGCATACCTATGCTTGGGTGATCAAGACTTGCAATATATGGCCGCCATAAAATACACTGTGGATCCATAATTTTATTGATAAGAAGGTATAGCCACCGAAGATACAATGTGGATCTATACTCTGATGACTCAGATTGATCGTAGCCATGAATAATACACAGTGGATCTACGAGATGACAAGACATAGCCACGACCAATACAAAGTGGATCTATGTAACAGTGTATGTGTTATTTGTCCAAGAGAAACTCCATCGCAACCTGGGTAAAGTACATATCAAAGTGATTACTCAACCTAGGGTCTTCTTACCGATCCCAATGTGGTACGAATCTAACCATGTGAATAGATGTCCCGATGTCGAACATGGCAGAAACCACTTGATTACCGGTCAGTGATGTAAACCGTTAACAAGCACAAGGGAGATCACCATTAATGTCAATGATTCTCAAGGTACCCTAGTACATTCCAACGAATGTGAATGGATGGGTTGGAGTTGAACATCCATGGAATCATCCGATTAGAGGTCAATGATGTAAACCTACTGTCGAATGTGAGGAGGCCTACCATTGAGGCATGCAGGTCCCAAAGTACTAACTGGTTTCTAAGTCTAATTCCTGGATAATGTGTTGAAGTCGACAGGAATAGGCTCGTCGAAGGAGGGCCTTGATGTATCCCCCATCAACGACATGAAACAAACATAGAGATGTAATTGGCAGATCAAATGAACATGGACTGACACGGGTATTGAGACAAGATATTTGTGATGGCTGACTATCGAGGCGGATACTTCCCTTGAACACTGAGGCACAACAGCAAAAAAAATGACATGGACCAACACTTGATGATGCAATGGATGTTGTGACTTGCGTCGGGTGACCCAAAGGAGTGAAAGAAACTCAAAGGATTGGCTCAGTGTAGAGGTTCAGCGGGTTATAATGCGTGCAAATGACAAAGTGTCGTGTTCAAGGGCGACTCTAAGAATTACTTGGTGATGTTATCAAGAGACTGCTTGGCTCGCTTCTTTCAATTTTTCCCCCATCCAGATAGACGAGTACCTCTTTTTAATTTAATGAGCTCGAGGAGGATAACACATGCTCGATATAACTCACCTTCGGTAAGTTCCTCTTCCTTTGTTTAACGAACTGGAAGAAGTAAGGGTTCGATCCCGTATGGGTCTGTCGATGTTTGTTTTAACGAGTCCAAAGATAGAAAACTCGACGGTTTTTCAGGATTATAGAGTTTGGAAAAACACTTAAAAGAGAACTCTCTCAGTTCCTTTTTCATAAATTAGTCTAATGAGACCTAAAAAGAGATAAACTATCGCTCGAAAGACGCCCTTTCAAACCTTTTAACGAGCGTGAAAGGAAGCAAGATCACTCGACAATCTTTTCATATTTAGAGAGTCTGAAAAGAGTTTAAAGATGACTCCAGGGGGGTTCCTTTTTCGTGTGTCCATGCGGGTCATAAAAAGAGATAAAAGTCTACCTGGTGCGTTCTCATATTTTCAAGCTCGAGAACGAACTAAGACTATGCTCATAAGTGCGACAAGGTAAATAATCCATCAGAACTGCCAGGAAACCTGCGATGCCAAAACTACAAACCAGGGGTTTGGTGAAGCCATTATATTGTTAGAGAAACCCATAAATGACTATACCTTATAAAAAATGGAAGTTTATAAATAGTAATACAATGAAAATTCCATTTACCATTTCATTTTGCATAAGGATTTGTAGTAGTGGAGATTCTCGCTTTGGGAGGTGGATCTTGTTTTGTTCGATACCGGAGCTACGGTTGACCATTTTTCTTGTCGTTCGGACCAGGTAGGTGTTCATCTTCCCTTCTTTCAATCACATGGTTTAATATTTATTTTCATAGCAATATTTAATTTAAAAAATGAATCCCTAAGTCGCCCCAAAAATATCAAATCAGTCTCCATTAAAAATGATGGGAATTAGACATTCTTTGTGCAAAAACGTGTTTGAAATATGATAGCCAACATGCCAACGCCTTAATACCTAAATGAATGGGTCGTTTTTGTCAAAGAACCCATGAGAAATCCTCACATTTTCCCACGCATCCATAATGAAATCGTTTTCATTTAAAAAATGTTTTAATGTTGTGTGATGATTGTTAAATGGCAAAGAGAGGGTGTGATGGTTATAAAAGGGGCCGTGGTCTTTTTTAAATGATGTGGGCATTTGATTTCATGTTTTAAATTGCTTTTAAAAATTGTCGAAATTGCCAAAATGTTGAAATAACAAAATTCTTTATTTTTGGTTTTGTAGGTGATTTCGGTGACCATGATCGAGTGGAAAGAACGAGAACATGAGATGGATGACTTAGCTGCCTTGCGGAGTCCTCATACGTGGGCCGCATTAAGATCCTGTGGCTTACTAAAGTTCTTCAAATTGCAAAAAATGAAGAAGGAGATTTTATTGCTTGAGCACATGATAGGCTTATGGGATGTCGCGGAGCAAGGATTCCGGATTGGCACACAGCTTCTAACCATCAAGTTGGAAGACGTGTATTTCTTGACTGGCCTCTCGAAAAGAGGGGTTCCCATATATTTTTTTGGGCAGAGGGTGCTACCTGAGCAAGTGGACGTGTATCTGGCACGTCACTATGTCCCAGGAGCAAGACTGGTAGGGGGTAGAATCCCTATCAAGGATATCCGAGAGCTACCCCTCCGGTCCATTTTGTTTGCCATCACGAGTGTGACAGGAAGTACTAGCATGCATCTGGCATCAAGATCAGAAATGTATTATGGTGTTCAGTGTTTGGAACCAACACTGTTCAACTGGAGTGCAGGGTTCCTTCGAAATGTGAAGGAACAGGTTTCGCGGTGCAGGATGGGACAGAAGAAGTTCGGTTACGACTCTTTTCTGGTCTCGTTTTTCTTAGAGCGCATCCCCCAGATGCATCCTCAGATAGTACTGGCAGTGCGACTAGTGGACGAACCAAGGATGGAGAGATGGACTAGTCTGTCTCTGAGGCTAGTAGCGGAGTCAGAGTTTCGTTTCACTGGCGATTTCTTTGCTTGGCTGAGAAGGCAGTATCTCTGGATAGAGGACTTCCCATATGTTGAGGTAGATTTCCATGGGAGCATGGATTTTATTCTACCCACGGGGGAAGATTGGGATGTGTCAGGTAAGAGACTGAGCAAAACCTTGTCTAGTTTTTTTTGTTTTTTTTTTTTTCTTACTTTTTGATGCATATATACTTTTTTGGGGTATGTAGAAGAGTTTTAACAGATGTATTGTTTTCAACATGCAGACAATGGAGCAGTGCACCCAGCCGATATACCGATACCAGGACGTCGTGGGGGTGCTCTGGTTGTAGCGGATCTGGGAGTACCAATGATAGGTCTCCGGGAGGTTGAAAGAAACCTCCAAGGCCTCACTATGGGCATTCCTCCTCTATGGAGGGGAGAAGTGCCTTTACATCTGCAGAGGCACACTGTAGGAGTACCAGAGAATGTCAATTCTCTACTGAGACGCGTAGTGCGCACGGTGATGTGTTACTCGCATCACAATGTAGTGCAGGGAGATTAGAGTCTCTCTGGTGATCGTATTTTTTGTATGCCTTGTCAGGCAATGTTGTATGGGTGTAAAGACCCAACATTTTGCACTTCTACATACCTTTTTGATGTAATCAAAACATTTCA
>ML789254.1:218263-244152 GCA_009831015.1 Picea engelmannii
TATATATATATATATATATATACAGTTTTGAGTTTTTGCAGTGCCAGTGATTTGTACATGATGATGTCTGTGATATGTTTTAATTTATATGTGATGTACAATTTTGCTTTCCTTAAATCTTATATGTGGGCGAGATACCGATCCATGATGTAATTAGCTAACGAATCTGAAACACTATTGAGTTCTCTTGGAATGTGTCTGTATTCAATGTAATTGAACATTCGTTCAAGACGACGAACTTGCAGGTGGAGACGTAGCAGGATAGGATTACGGATAGCGTAGATATGGTTAAGTTGATAGACCACGAGTTGGGAGTCTAAGTAAACAATGATACGAGAGATACCTAGGGAGGAGGCTTTGGTCAATAGTCCGATGACAGCGTGATATTCTTCCATGTTGTTGGCTGCTGGTCCTAAGCAGATACCTCCTGAACTCACCACCTCGTCAAATTGGTAAATAACTCATGCTGCCAAAGCAATGTTCCAGGTATGTCGATTAGCGCCATCCATGAACCCGAAAAAGATAGGAAAGGAAGACGTCATCTGCGCATGAAAACACAAGCACATTCATGAGTGGAAAAGGTAAAGACTCGAGCAAGCGAAAGAAATAGACACACAAAACTAAAATACAATAATGTACAAAGTACAGATGCTAGGTGATCTAGGCATAGTACTTTTTAAGGTAAAGCCCGTTCCGGGGCTCTTCTAAGGAAATTCCATCATGATCTACTAATTCGTAGGCGCCTCTATGTAGAACACACTTCACGATGTAAGGACCATGCCACAAAGGTTCTAACTTACCTATCCCCAATTTTTCATGAGCTTGGTCATAGACGAGGACAAAATCTCCTTCTGCAAAAGTCCGAGGATGGGCGGATTTGTCGTATTGACTCTTGATTCGTTTCTGATGTGCCTCATTAACGAGAGCAGCATCATGACGTGTTTTGTCCAGCTTGGATAGATATAAGAAGCGTTCTTCTTCAGCAGAAGTATGGGGTAGGAGTTCTACTTTAAGTTTTAGTGATGGAATCTCACACTCGATTGGTAGAATGGCTTCGATGCCATATACCAATTGGAAAGGAGTAAATCCAATTGCGGTTTTTACGGAAGTGCGATAAGCCCAGAGAGCGGAAAAGAGTTGTATATGCCATGATGTCTTGTTTTCCCCTACCATGCATTGAATCATGGTTTTTAGGACTTTGTTGATGGCCTCAACTTGTCCGTTGGCCTGAGGATAGTAAGGGGATGAGTTATCATGGCGAAAACCCAATTTGACATGCAGTTCACTCATCATCTGGTTCTTGAAGTGTGCACCATGATCAGTGACAATGGCACATGGTACACCAAAACGAGTTATGAAATGGTTGAAAAGAAACAGAGCTGCGGTACGACCATCCTTCAGAAAGGTAGGCATAGCCTCAGCCCATTTGGTAAAGTAGTCGACGACGACGATTATATAACCGTTCCCCCCTGTTGAGGTAGGCTTACATTGTATGAAATCGATACCCCACTTAGAGAAGGAGTCGATGGTGATAATGGGGTGTAGCGTAGTAGGGTGGGTGCGTGCCTTCTTGTTAAAGACTTGGCAGGGTGGGCATTTTTTGACTGCCTCGATACAATCTTTGAAAATCGAGGGCCAAAAGTAGCCATCACGTAGGATTTTTTGGGTTGTGGCCATCCCAGAAAGGTGACCGCCACAGGCACCAAGGTGACAATCGTTCAAAACGCGTTCAACCTCCTCATGAATTAGACATCGTCGAAGGATGGTGTTGATACCATGGCGATACAGGGTGTCGCCGACGATAAGATAACGACAAGAGTGGTGGCAAATACGTCGACGTTCTTCGTGGGAAATGTTAGGCTGAAAACGTTGGGTTTGAAGGTAAAGGAGAATGTCTCCGTACCAAGGATCAGAGGTGCTGATGATGAAAAGAGATTCATCGGGGAGAGAATTTCTAGGTTCAATGTCTTCATCGGCACGAGGGAGAGCACAGATAATCTCTGCAAACACCAGGGACTTTTTGGCTTTGGACTTTGTAAATTCAAGATCGAATTCCTGAAGGATAACGATCCATTTAGAATATTTTCCCCCAAGTACTTGACGTGTCAAGACGTGGTACATGGGGTTGGAGTCTGCAATCACCGTGGTGGTGCGTAATAAGATGTAATGGCGGAATCTATGGACAACGATGATGGTTTCCAGAGCCATTTTCTCTACATGTGAATATTGGAGTTCGGGTCTAGATAGACTCTTGCTCAGGTAATAAATCACATGTTCTTCACCGTTGGGGTCCTCCTGAACTAACACCATTGCAATAGTGGAAGTCGAGGTGGCCAAGTAAAGGATATAGTCCTTTGTATACTCTGGAGGGTGCAACAAAGGTGCGTGGGTCAAGGCGTGCTTGAGAGCATCAAATGACCATTGGGCAGTGTCATCCCAGATGAAAGGGGTGTTTTTCTGCAGTAACCGCATGAATCCTTTAGTGATCTCAGCATAGTTGCAAATGAAACAACGAAGGAAGTTTGCTTTGCCTTGCAAACTTTGGAGTTGGCTTAATTTGGTAGGTGGGGGTAAGGCTAGAATGTCCTTAATATTTAAGGGATCCACCCTGATCCCATCTTTGGAGACAATGAAACCGAGGAGTCGACCGGATTTAACAGCAAAAATGCACTTATGTGGGTTCAAGCGAATACGGTAGAATCGACATCGAAGAAAAATAGCCCATAAGTGATCGATGTGATTGGATCGATTGGATGAGTGGGAAGGTAAATCGTCAAGGTAAGGCTCTACGATATGCTTGATATCGTGGAAAGCGTACGACATGGCCCGCTGGAAAGTAGCGCCGGCGTTTTTTAGACCAAACGGTAGCTTTCGATAGGCAAAGGTTCCCCATGGGCAGATAAAGGTTGTCTTATGTTGATCGGCAGATAAGATTTCAATCTGGTTATACCCAGAGAAGCCATCCATGAAAGAGAAGATTACACTCCCAACGCAATTATCGATGATTTGGTCGATGAAGGGCGTAGGGTAGTTGTCCTTTGGACATGCTTTGTTGAGATCCCGATAGTCAACACAAACACGGATTGTCCCTTGTTTTTTGGAAACCGAAACAAGGTTGGAGACCCATTCTATCAAAGGGACATGATAGATAAAGCCAGATTTTAGAAGTTTCTCAACTTCTGCCTTTATAGCTATGATTTTCTTGGGATAAACTGGGCGAAGTTTTTGTCGAATAGGTTTTGCGCCAGGGTAAGTCTTGATTTCATGCACAATGATCAAAGGGTCGATCCCTGGCATTTCCTCGTAGCTCCAAGAAAATACATCGCGGAATTCTTTAAACAAAGCGGTGTAAGAGACCACTTCTTCAGGTGTGCAATTAGCACCAAGGTTAATGTTTTCCACGACACCTTCTTTGATTGAAATATCAATAACGATTGTGATAGAGATGTTACCCATATTCCCCTCAGAGATAGTATCTTGTGTGAGGATAGGAGATTGCAGAGCATCAGTAACATTGGGAGGGAAGACAGAGTGTATGTCTTGGTGAATTTCTTCCAAAGGCGGAAGAAAAGAGGATCGATGATGGTTATCATCCCAAGGTAGATCGTCAATACTAAGCATTTCCATAATAGATTTGTCAGAAGGAAAAATTTTGGAAATGTAATCGATTGCAGACAATAAGGAATCCAACCATGAAGGCACCGAGTAGGCATCAGGTGCCAACAAATGTGGGTTGTTCGGAGAGGGAGAGGCAGATTGAATAGCTACATATGCGGCCTCGGCTGGGCTAAGTGGCATGGTGTCACCGAGCACATCAAATTCCAGAGGACTAGGTACAATCCAGGGATCAGATGATTCCAAGGATTGATAAGGCATAGTCGAGATCATATTAACGACGGCAATATGATGCGTGGTAGGTGGAAGTGGTGTAGGGAAAGTACCCATAAGGATAGAATCTTTCAATAAGCCAACACCAACGCTTTCATACGTCACTGGGTGGTCTCCCAAAAAAGGAATGTTGTTGGTGACAGGGATGCTAGCGTTGGGTGTACATAAATCAAGTTGATCGATGGTGACAATTTTTCCTTGATGGGGGAATTGTACACATCAAAACACTGACGAGGCGACGGCAGTCATAGAGTAGAACCAACTTCTTCCAAGTAGTAGGTTGTAATCGAGGGGGGCATCAACCACCTCGACATCAACGGTAACAGTTTTTCCGCCCAACTGAACGGCCAAGGATTGCAAAAGTCCGTGTGGATGAAAACCTCATCCATAAAAAGTGCGTAACATCGTGGGGGATTTGTTAAGGGCAGGTGATTTTAAGCCTTTCCAACAGGCTAGAGACATGACATAAGTAGAGGCTCCCTCATCCAAGATAGTTCTGTGGATTTGTTGATTGTGAACAACAACATCGCTTTGGAAAGCTAGCTGGTGGGAGAGTCGTGGTTGATGATCATCCAGATTAAACGTGAGGTTATTTGATGACTCGGGATCGAAAGCGCCAATGGAAGCTAAGAGCGTTCTACGTTGGCTGGGACAGTGTTGTAGAAATTCTAGAGCAGACATAACACACGGAGATTGAGCCAAATCTTCAACGATGTTGTAGTTTTGGGCAGCCCATGAACTAGGATTAAAGGTAGACTTCCGGATAGTGCTCTTAGGAGAGCGTAAAATGGAGTCAAACGAAGGTTTCTCAATATGAAGTGGCCTGGATGGAGGGCTAACAGACGGAGGATTAACAGAGGATGGTAACGGGTCCGGTGAAGAACCGTTAGTAGTCTTCGGCTTATCAAGTTTGACCGGTGTGTCATATGTCGCAGTGCGAGTGGTCAGATTAACCTCGTTAAACATGTAAATGTGGGCACTTGTCGAGGCCTCATCATGGGGTTGGTTGGAACTGCCCCCTGGAGTGGGGGTTTGAGCAACCAAAGATTGTTGCTGTGGGAAAGGCTGAGTAAGCACAGCGGGTTGCAAATTTCCCTTAAATATCTTGGCCACTTCATCGTGATGTGGGCAGTCTCGGGTGTAGTTATCATCACCACAAATAAGACATGGGAATTTTGGTTTGCGTTGTGGTTGTTTCCCAGCAGCAGGGGTTTGAGGTTGATTTTTTGGTTGTTCGTTGTTGTTGTTTTTCTTTGGTTTATTTCTTGTTTTCTTCTTGCCCCCAGGTTGTTGTGAAGGGGTTGATTGGACCGCATTCACCTCAGAGACCTGAGTTTGAGGGGGGGTAGAAGAGGGTGCCATTGAACTGGGAGCAGGCGTCGGAGTGGTCCGTTGGATTGTTCCAGTCGATTGGGAAGTAGATTGGGTCTTGATGGAGCCAATAACTCCATCCGCGTGCGAGGTAGATGATGGTTTCGATGGATCATTAGTGGCACGGGTAGCATTTGGTATCAACTCGTACAGAGTACCAGACTGTGAATAAACTAAGTCTAAGTACTGATCTCGGGCAATAGCTTCTTCCTCGGTGACCACGCCGCCCATGGAAACATCACGAGCGATCTGGGGTTACAGTGATTTGGTGAACCATTCCGCTAATAATTGGTCAGGAATGACCGCTTTGATTAGCCTTCATCGTCATCTCCATTCATGAATATGATCGGAGATGTGTACGGAAGTTGTCTGACGAAGGGAGGTCAATAGTTCGGTACCCGTCTCGTATCAAATGGGTAGTTGGAAGTGTGTGAGGAAGGACATGCCGAGGGAGTTGAAATCGTGAAAAGAGGCACGTGGTAGTTCAATATACCATTTTTCCACGGAACCCATAAGCATTCGTTGGAAAAGACGCAAACGTATAGAATCGTCCATGAGGGAGTTGGATGAACACCACAAATGGAAAGTCATCACGTGGTTGTTTGGGTCTTCTCCGAACTTTCCGTCGAATTTTGGGATATTAGAAGGAAGTTTAGCTGGAATAGCTGGCCAAACTGGAGAATGATAAATAGGATCATTCGTTAACCGAGACAAGTCTAGAAGGTCCAAGTTCGCTAGAAAAGGTAGTTGTCGGTTAACCTGTGGGTAATGTTGGTGTGGCATAGGGACACCAGTAGGACCATACACTAGGTTATGCGGATAATTGTAACTAGTGGGTCCTCTTGTATAAGGTTGGTGTTAACCAGGGTACACAGGATTTGAGGTGTTTTGAGAAGCATGTGCGAGCGGAGGATAACCGGATGGGTTTTGAGGGTTATAGGCTGGATTTGGCATTTTTCCATAAGGAGGTTGTTGCGGAGCTTGAGAATTGTGTCCTGCTGAGAACTGTGGGTTTCCTGGAAAAGGGATATTCCACAGATTAGGTGTGGCAGACACATTTTTTCCATGCGATTGATGGTAGGCTCTGGATTGAGGCTGCCCCCCAGCATGAGGGTGCCCCCCAAATGGAAGTTGTCCTCTGATGGGAGGATTCCCCCCAGCTTGAGGTAGAGTTCCCGGAATTTGAGAACCAGACGTAAATGATTGACCGGTGTCGCTGAGCAGATTAGGACCACCAAGACCGGTCCCTCTGGGTTGTTGGATAGGTATGGAACTTCCCGGCATAACTTGGGTAGTAGCGACAGCGGAAACGTTGAGTTCTCTATACCCAAAAGGGAGTGATGATGAAGGTCTAGGCGTTATAGGTGTGCCAATCGCTAACCACTGCATTACCGGAAGGAATAGTCAGAATGTGAGGGACTATTGTAGAATGGGCCATCTGGAGAGGAAAAGTAGACCTTGGGCCAACGGACGATGTACTCGGACCAACAGACGGTGTGGTTGAAAAAGCGGTAGTACCGGTAAAATGGTTTAAAGGTACAGTGTAGGTAATAGGTGCGTCAACAACCATCCCTGTTCCATAAAGATCCCACACCATGCGCGGTGGACTTCGAACAATGTCTGCGGTCCAAAAGGGGTCATCGGCTAAAGGGTTTGAATGAGACCCAGTTAGAATGTCAGAAGGATTGATGACGACAAATTCACCAGTGGAATTTAGTTGGAGGACACGTCGTTCATATCCCTCTGGAATGCAGAAAGCTTCCGGAGACTCTGAAACAATTCGAAAATTCTCTAAAGGAGTTGGAACTTCTTCCTGGGAAGTTGTAGTGTCTTGAACCTCGCTCTATTGAGGATATTCCTCCATAGAATGAGGGGGTAAATGGGTGCTTCCTTCCATATTTTCTGGAGGAAGTCCCTGTAGCCTCCGTGAATGGCGTGGAGGGTCGATGTTGGCGAAAAAGAGTCGGCGAAAGATATCTATGGCCAACTACCGAAAAGAAACAGCATACGCTAATAGAATCTAAGAATCACAACCAAGCAAACAGGGCCTTCTCTCGATGACCATACTAGTTGGTGATGAAATCCAACGTCGCGTGATCAAGTCAAGAAGGGGCGGGGATATGGTGGAACAGTTACAATGGCGACCTGCTTAACGAACTTACGCCTTGGTGCGAGCTTCCACACAGTAATTGTGGATTTACCCTCCAAGGAGCCCGAGTGAGTTTGACCAATGTCTGCTCCAGGTACAGTGAGACTTCCCTTCACCGTCACCTTGTGTAAGACCCTAAAGATTATAGCCACTAAGGTTACCAATTCGCAGTCATCCCCTGGGCGGGTACAGTCGACAGTCTGATCCGAACGTACAGGCAGGGTATCGAGCCTGAAATCAACTAAAAAGGATTCCACGCAGTAATTGTGGATTTACCTTTAAGCGATCCCCATAATACGATCTGACCACCACAATCAGTTAAACCACGGAGGGATAATCTCCGCAGCTCACCCGAATGCGACCTCGTGCATAACCCCTGTGTGAGAGGGGGATCCCAAGAAGACTTATGCGATAATTGGATTTGACTCTCCCTAACTGAGGATGCTAATGTTTGTTTGGAAACTTTGGAGAGTTATGTTCATAGCCTAATCCAAAGTACTAAGCCTAGCCTATTGTTGGTGGAGTATCCTAGAAAAGAAAAAGTTCTAGATAATTTTTAATTAGCGTTCATTTTATAGTTGTTCTTTACTCAAAAGGGGTGCATGGAAGTGAAACGGATGGAATTATTACTCAGTCTCCAAAAATGCATCAAATATGATAAGCATTCATTTCTTTTTGATGAACATCTATCTAAG
The DNA here is from genome assembly GCA_009831015.1 of Picea engelmannii. Classification (NCBI taxonomy): domain Eukaryota; kingdom Viridiplantae; phylum Streptophyta; class Pinopsida; order Pinales; family Pinaceae; genus Picea; species Picea engelmannii. Next base: position 226,367 of record ML789254.1, read on the forward strand.
GGAGAGAGAGAGAGTTCTTTTCACTAACAAGCACTAATAAGGAATGTCCTCAAACACATTTTCTTCAATCAAATCCTGATGTGATTCTAAAACTTTTGATATACCTTCTAATATGCACAATAAATCATGAATATGCTTCTTTATTGTTTGCATATGAATAATGATTAATTCAAAACAATGCTCATCTTGCTAATTATCTTTTTGGATGAATGAAAATCAGACCAACACAAGCAAGAATCATACAAACAATACACCCTCTCGTTGCGATCAAAACAAGAAGCGAAAGAAAAGAAACAATCAAGGAAAAATCAAGAACTTCACACCAAAAGAAATGTCGAAGAACAATGACCTTAACTAAAATCAAATGAAAAGATCCATAGGCCTCTGATGACCTTCACCAGAGTTTTTCGCTCAGTCAAAAAAGGAGAGAAAGACAATGCATGGGTTTCAAACTCCAAACGACAGAAAAACTCAACAACAATAGTGAAGAAGGCTACAAAATCAAAACAACAAGATCTTTGTTCTTCAAAAAGACAGATATCAAAGCTGGAAAGGAAGAAGAATTGACTCACAAGGTGACCCAGCAAGAGAAACACAGAGGTAAAACCCTGAAAAAAGTAATTCTGGAAGGATTTTTGGCCAAAAGATAGTTGGCGCTCTATTGTCAAGGACAAGGATCATTATAGTGCTCTGTGTAAGGCACTCAGGGAGCACTGGCGCTATGTTAGCATAGGTACAGGGGCGCCAGGTTCAAAAAGCTCCTAAAAGTGTCAAAAATCCAAAAATTGCAATTCAGTCTCGACAATCAAGCTGAGTGTGGTGGGGTAGGGAGTCAATCAGATCATGAAACCAATCAAAAAGGGGTGAACCAGGTCTAAGAACAATCAAGAGTTAAGACAAGGTCTATGAGGATAAATCAAAACAAAAGTTTTCGATTCAAGGACTCCCCAGTGGAGTCACCAGTTTCTGTTGTAAGAAAATCTCCCTGCAGACAGGTAGATTGCCTCCAAGAGCTAGACCCTAAACTCTAAGACAGAAAGTGCTTAACGTGGACATTGAATTCCTTTCAAATCTATACAAACTAATACATGAGTAGGAAGGAGAATAGAATTACCTCTTTATCGACGTTTGTCCCTGCACGCTCCGAGTTGAGCTCCAATCTTTCTCTCCTCGACGAGCCCTGTAGACAAACAAAGTACGAACACTTCCTACTCTATTGATATTAGCTTGAAAACAGATTTATCTATCAATGATAAGTTCATGTAAGATAAGACACGAACTAGAAAGAAACAGGCCAAGCGTGTCATATTAATGAGAATAACGACAACAATACTTACAATCGTAGGTGCGAATGCGACAGCTTCGTCAAGTCCCCTTTGTCTGACCCTTGCTCGAAATATCCACAACCTGGATGATAGAAGCTTCATTGATCACTCTCCTTTGGCTGACTGTATGTTTCCTATGAGATCATAGGTTTCATGATAGCAATTCTTCCCCCTTTTCACCACCATAGAGCCTGCTTATATAGGTTAAGAGAAGCTTAACCTCTTGAGTTATCTTTAGAATAAGTTGAGGAATCCCCTCCTTAGATCAGGGATCTCCTGATGAAACCAAGAATTTGAATGCAACTTCCTTCTAAACTTGAGAGATCCTCCCCTTATTCTCCTCAACGGGCCAACCACTACCTCAAATTAGATAGCGCTCCCTCAAAAGGGGTATCAGGGCGCTATAACACTCCCTAGGAGGCTCAAGGGGAGCGCCAGTGATCTAAGGATGGATAGCACTCCTGCAGAGAGGTGGTTTGAGGTTATAACTCTCCCCAGTAGCTTATGGGGGAGCGCCAGAGCTCCTAAGGATGCCATAGGGGAGCACTCTCCTTCAAAACCCTGTTTTAAGGGCTCCTTTCAGGTGATAAGAGTTCCTTGACTTCAGTTAACCCTTTTCCCTCCTCCAAAGCAAGTGTATGAGATATTTTAAGTGCCTCCTTAGTGTCGTTAGTATGGTAGTATGATTGAACAACATTTGCAACACTTGTGAACAACTTGTGACACTTGCGAAAGTTGTAAGGAACATGCGACACTTACGACAGTTGAAAGGAACATGAGACACTTATCCAGTTGAGTAATATTGATGTGTAACAATCGTATTGAGATTGAACTCCAAGGAGTGCAATAGGTACTCCAGTCTAGTCGTGCAGTCTCCATTGCACGTCTGATAGCAAGAAAAGTAGATCCAGGAGATGAGCCAGCTCAACTCCACCGGATTGTTGATATGGTCGAAGCTTGCCTTCGATGAGCTCAAGAAGACATAGTGCAAGCCACCCAGGCTTTGACACAAGTACAAGGAGTACTTTTTGAGCAGCACAGTGCTACCGAACGAGAAAAACTTGTTGTTCAAGTACAGTGGGACAAAGAGAAAGCATATCTACAGCAAAACAAGGAGCAGTTGATCGTGGAGCAGCTAGAAATAAAGGAACTAGTTAACATAGAACTTTTCTTTGTGACCATCATAGAAGTGAGAGATGAAGAATGAATTCCAAAGGTGGTACAACTTGAAGAAGTGATCCAGCAGCGCATCGCAGGCCTGGAATGCTGTACTGTGCCAGAGACTCCTCAAGAAATCAGAGACCTATGGGAGGAAATTGCTCGCAGTGCAGTTGGCGGAATGAAAGCCCTTGCTTTGGAGTGCAAGCAGTTGATCTCTAGGAGCGCTTAGACTTATGAGAACCTCACGGAGAATCCAGAGTTGCAGGCATTGGAGTCGCAACTCCAAGAAGAAAAGAAACATGCAAATATGTTACAAGCACAGTTGAAGGCCTTGTCACTAGTCGAAAGGATGAAGATGTTTCCAGAGCAACGCACAACCCAACAACATATCCACGCAATCTAGACCAAAGTGATGGAAGTCTCTCAATGACTTCAACCAGTGCAAGAGAAGGCATGCTAACTGTTCACCGAAGTTGAAAGCCAAGGAGCTGAGCTAGAACAGGTCGTTGTCACAGCAGAACAACGCCTAGAAGGGCCAATAAATGATGCACTCATCTAGGAGTTCACTGAGCAAGAGGTAGTAGAACTACATCAGGTCGAAGAAGCTCGATCCAAGCTCGAGGCGTTCGAGGAAGAATTGCTCAGACCAGAGTGACTCGGGACGAGTCACAGGCGAGTGTTGGGGGCCTGTTGGCCCTTGACCAATTTTTGGGAACACTTGGTCATATTTGACCGTTTTTGGGACTTCGCCAGCCTGTCAAAGATGGAGCACCAGATGAAGCAGAGATCACGGGATCTTGACCCACTTTTGGGCCCATTTTGGGTTTTGGGAATATGTAATGGGAAAGGGATGTCGGCACGTGGGTTCACCCACACTTAGGACCACTTTTGTAAATGTATAAATAGACATCTAGGCATCTAGTAGAGTATTGTATCTATGTGATATAGGCTACGTGCCAAGTAAAATCTGTGTGATCGAGGTGTTATGCACTCTATAGGCTTGCAGAGCTTAGTGTAAGTCCCTGTGTGGAGATATAGAAGGATTTGTGTTGTAAGGCAAGGAAGAAGGATCTAGCGAGCTGCGTAGATATTTTGTCCTATGCGCAGTAGGGTTTGGTGGCTCTGTGCTTGTAACCGCTTGGCTGATGATACTAGAGAATAATATTTGGTGGGCATAGCCCCAGGGTGGGGGTGAACCATGTAAATCCTGTGCTGTCCACTTTGTGCCTTGTTCCAATGCATTGATGTGACTATTTGCTAAGTGCTTTGATATATTTAGATAGATCTATTTATTATTTATGCTTCTAGATGTATGTGAATGTAGATATGGCATGTATGAACATGCCTAGGCTGGTCTACTGGATCTGATCTATTTCATTGTTGTTAAGTACTTAAATCCTTTAGATCTAAATGAATGTTGTGATGCTCTGTGCTATTTGTGAAGTATAATAAGGGTTGAATATTGATGAATGATCAATGCTAAGTGCTCTGTAAGTGATATAATCACATATCTGTGTCCCAGCTTAGGTTACAGACACTTGAGTCCTACAACCACCATGCCTCTACCTCGGGTGAGACATCATCTGCTTCATAGGTGTTGCCGAAAGGGTTGGTAGTTAGGGTTTTGTTGGTGCGCTCTTGTAGCGTTGAACCCTAGGTTTGTCTCTGTGCCAACAAAACCCTTGTGCTTGTATATATGTACTCATCCTTATGCTCCAAAAAGCATACTTTTGTCCATCAAAGTGTGGTATTCCATTTTTATATGAGTTGGTACTCTCCATGATCTACCTTTCAGTGGTTAAACTGATTTCTGAAGGAACTTGCTCTAAAACCAATTGTTGGATTACTGAGAGGGGGGGTGAATCAGTAATAGCGTAATTATAATCCTTTTTCTCCAAGTAATACAAGTGTTATATAAATGTATAATTATTATCCAATAATGAGCAATAAGAAATAAAAATCACACACATACACAATACACCAGTGTTTTACGTGGAAACAAAAATCGGGAGAAAACCACAGATTTCTTTATCTTATATGTCTTGAAGAATTACATTCATTAAAAGAACCAACTTCCTTTTTTTTCCAATTGAAACTGGAAGAAGGCTCCAACCCCCTAGTTTCTCAGGCTGCAACCTGAGGGAAGCTCCAACTCCCTAATTCTCTGGTTACAACCAGAAGGAGGCTACAACCCCCTATTTTCTCTGGCTACAACCGGAAGGTGGCTACAAACCACCTATCCTTGCTCCGTCCAACTGCCCTGAAGTAGAAGTAGAATTATGGAACCACTGTCACACTATCATTGTGAGATATACCGTTGTAAACATGTACCAATAAACCTAAACTATGCATCAACTAGGCATCAACCTGTACCTTAACATGTAATCAACCTGTACCATAAATAAGTGGATCAACCATGCACCAACCTGTACCAAACAATCTGTAATCAATATATACCATAAACAAGTGCAACCAACCATGTACCAAGTATGTACCAATCATGTGTCAGTTACTCATCAACTATGACTCATCAATATGTACCAACATCATCAACTATACACCTCATGTATGTGCCAAATCATCAACTACTTGTCTCAACCATGTACCCAACTTGTACCTCAACCAAAATTCCTCATAAATTTCATCATCCAAATATGATTTGTAACTCTGCAATATACCTATTGTATATGATCACATAACTGCAAACCTTCCTTAACTTTAACGACAAGAGACTATCATTTTCATCAAATGTTTCTTTACTCTCACAAGACTAGTTTTGGATTAGTCAACAACCCTAACTTGAAATAATCATAACTTTGTACCTGTAATGAATAAAGATCTGAAACTGATACACAATTTTATTCAGTTTTCTTTATGCAATTTATCCACGTTTCACTACTTGGAACCTCTCAGAAAAGGATTTATGGCAAAAATGGCACACCTTGCTGAATTTTGTCTTATTCTAGAGAGCGACCTTGTAGAGCGTGTCTCGCTCGGAATATTTGTTGAATTGATATGAAACTATTAAAAATAATACTAAAGACTATACTCTAACCAACACATTAGGTCTTACTGAATTTGGATCTGTAAGAATAAGTTATGGCGTTTTTACACGAAACACCTATTTTTGACTAGTTTCAGGACTAGCCACAAACCCTATTTTCTACGGAGTGTAACTCCAAAAATACAATGACCCACAAGCTGATTTTTTTACCAAAGATACTTGGATATGTTTCCTCAATGGAATATCAATTTCATGGTATGAATCATTCTAGAAAAACAATTATTGTGAAAATGGTGAGATGACCTGGAAAAAACATACCTTAGAAAGCATCATCAAAAGAATTTATCCTTCCTTGAATTCCGACCTTCTTTTCTTCACTTTCCTAAGAAATTAGGCTTTTATATCCTTTGTTTACCTCAAAAACCTATAGGTATTCAATATGCTCAAGTGTGTCTTAAATGAGAGAGCCTTGCCTCTTATTTATACTCTCCAAGTAGCTTCCTTAAAAACATATTCTAGGTCACTTTGCCCACTTTCCTTATTTTAGGGTTAACCCACTTCTAATTTCTCCATTAAATTTATTATTGAATTAATTTATTTTGTATTCACTTCTAATTATAGTACACTCATCACTTCACTTTATTATTTACCTTTTAAAATCTCTTAATCCACTTTGACTACTTTGACCTTTTGGGGCTTCTAGATGACATATGAGGGTCCTCCAACTTTGTAAGGCCGTAACTCTCAAATCGTGAGGAGTTATGTGATGGTCCACATACTACCAGAAATTGAATGACATGTAATATCCATATAGAATAGTATTACCTAAAAATATATCAAAACTCATACTGTTATCCATCAAACAAACTTGGGTCCATTACCCAAACCTGGGTTCTCCAACTTCTCATGACCATAACTCTCTAACCGTGAGGAGTTATGTGACATTCCACATACCACCAAAAATGGCATGACAAGAACTATCCATCTAGGATAGTTTCACTGACAAATTCATTGGCGTTCATCTCATTATTCCAAAAATAAGCAGGGGTTCTCTAACCATACTTCTAGGATAACTCAATCCACAAAGCGTCTTCCCGTGAGGGCTTTCACCATAAGGGGACCACTTTGGAGTTCATCCATTTCTACTTATTATCAACCATGACAAGACAATAACGATTCATCTTTACATCAATCAATGTTGGTTCCATTACCCAACCTTTGTGCTACAGGACTTTCTTCAAGGGTTGACATCAATGACAACCAACCTTAATCAACAATCTTTGATGCCACAACACGGTCTTCTTTCCAAGGACAATATTGGCCTTGTCTTATTTATTTCTCTACTCAAGGACAACATAACTATTACACCCATTAGTATAAGTGCTTCCCAATAACTTCTATAGAGTTCCACACCGAACTCACCTCATGAACACCATTTCTCCTCGTACTACCTTGCAAGTTCCCTTTTCCAATACAGTATCCACTCTTGCATCATCCAACTTGCTTATACATATTAGGCTCCTGGCTAGTTTTGGAATGTGCATAACCCCAGGGAGAGTTCTAATCCTTCCATATTTTAGCAATAACCTAACCCTTCCACATCCCATGATTTTGTTCATCGATTCATCTCCTAGGAATACATCTCCACCATCGTATTTTTCATATTCACAGAACCACTCCCTATGAGGAGTCATATGCTATGACGCACCTGAGTGGATCAAGCATACACCACGATCAACATGTGTACCAATAGATTCCAGGTAAACATCACCTCCTTCGGTGAAGGTTTTTGCCTCTATGTAAGAGGCACTATCATATCCCTTTTCTTTATCAACCTTCTTACAATTGCAGTCTTTCTTATAATTCCCTGTTTTACCACACTTCCAGGATTTCCTCAAGGATTTTCCTAGAGACTTAGATCTACCTGTAGATTTAGATCTCCCCTCGAAGACTTACCGAGATTCTTTTCTTGGGTATGACCTCTTACAAATAAATCATATGTGCCCTGACTATCCATTCTTTTCCACCTCATCTCTTCGGATAACAAGGATGAAACTACATCCTCATACTTCAATGTAGATTGAGTGGTACTACCAATTTCTACAACCAGATTATCCCAAGAGTCTGGAAAATAACATAACAAAGTAATACACTTATCTTATTCTGCAATAGTAATATTAACAGAGACAAGTTGACTTACCAGTGTATTAAAGGCATTTAGATGTTCTATCACAAAATCTCCATCTTCCATCCTAAGATGATACAACTTCTTTCGAAGAAACAATTTGTTTACCAAGGAATTTGATTGATACAAATTCCCTAATTTAGCCCATAGTTCCTTGGCTATAGATTCTCCCAAAATATTCAACAACACCGAATCTTCCAGGCATATTCAAATAGTATTCCTTGCTATTCTATCCAACTTCTCCCAATATTCCTTCGACATACCAGTAGGTTGTGTATTAATAGACTATGTGCTAGTAGACTACGTACTAGTAGGTTGTGTACCAGGATCCACAATGATCCATTATTCTTTTTCTACAAGAAGGTACTCCATATTGAGCTTCCATAGCTCAAATTTTTTACCATTGAACTTCTCTATCTCAATTCTTGAAGAGCTCGCCATTCCTCTTTCTACACTCGAATCACCACTATAAAATCTCCCACTGAACCTAGGTTTATCACAGACCCAAGATAAACTTGATCTATCAAGACCAAGCCAAACCCTCAGCAACAAAGGTGTCCCCCTGAAGCTAAAAATGAGCTTTGATACGACATGTAAGTTTTTAAACATGTGAAGTAAAGCAATGAAAACAGATTCTTAAGAAAAATAGAAATTAATCAATGGTTCATACACATAGTACACATAGATTTACACTAGAAACCCTTAACTGAGAGAAAACCAACCTTCCTTGGTGTTTCACCTTTCAACTCTTCATTGTATTAATTTCACCATTCACCATACAATATATACAATATTTTAGGTATTTCGTAGCTACCAAAACCCTAATCCCTTAATCCGGGATTAATTTAGAAAACCGCTGAAAATAGAAAAATCCGCTAAAATAACAAAAACTACCCAAAAACAATTTTGGGGCACTGCCCCGAGCCGAACACTGCACGTAATCGGGGGAGGGGGGACCTGGCCCCCCCTGAGACCCCCCCAGGAAAGCGCCCAACGCACATGACACAAAGGGAAAAGGAAGTGTTGGAGTTACTTCATACACACCTAGGATTTATTTTTCCTAAGGTTTTTTCTTATTTATTAGTCATTATTTAGTCTCCTATACTTTAGGAAGAATATTCCTCTAGGAATAATATTCTCTTCAGTTTGATAAGTTGAGTGGAGTCTAGATGTTGAATTGGTTTTGTTACCATGCAACAATGGGATCATCACCATGCTAATGCGCATTAGCCTTGGTTTCATCACCAGACTAGCGAATTACCCTTGATTCCTTGATCTACTCCTCACTACACTCTATTTCAGTCAGTGAACTAAAGACTAGTTGACTAGTTAACTCAGCTAGGTGGAAGTTCACTCCCGTAACTACCTGAGAGACTAGACTAGGTGGCAATTCACTCCCGTAATTGTTGGTGTGTGTCCATATCACTCTAGACCACCACTATGATGCATTGGTTCTCCTCCAATGTGCATTGATTGAGTTATACAGAGTATATCATGTGTAAATGATTCATTATTCATTATGGTTAATGAGAATTCTTTCGTTCTTTCTCTCTTGATTCTTCTTTATCAATTTATCTTTGAAAATGTGTGTGGTATTTTCTAGTTAGATATATTATGTGTAGGGTCAACACATTTACATGGTATCAGGTTCGATGAACTGCTAAGCAAAATATACACCAAATTATTTTTGTAGGTATTGAAGATTGAAGAACGCAGAAAAGATGGATTATTCGTTGGAAATACTTACCACGCCTCATAACTATTTGTAGTTGAAGCCAAAATATCTTCTTCTTCTCAGATGCGGAGGCTTGTACCAAATAACTATGGCAATGTAAGTAGAGCTTGATTCCACCGATGAGAAAAACAATTTTCTCAATAGACAAGATATGGCCATAGGATGTATCCTCAGGTTTATTTCTCCTAAAATTCTCCATCAAGTATATGATGACTCACAAGAATCAACTCCAAATGAATTATGGACCATATTTGAGGTTCTATTTGGGAATAAAGAAGATTGTGAAGATTTCATGTTGGGGGTTGAATAGATAGAGCCAGAAGAGAAGTCATCAGAAGATCAAGCCTCTTATTATGAAGAGTCTTGTACAAAAGAATTTGCAAAAATTTGTATTCCCAAGAGTAATGTTCTAGTCTGGTGATGATCCCAAGGACAATGTGCATTAGTTGGTGATGATCCCAATGTTTCATGGTGATAATCCCAATGTAGCATCTAGACTCCACTCAACTTATCAAACTGAAGTGAAAATTGAACAAAATATTCTCCCTAGAGGAATATGCTTCCTAAAATATAGGAGACTGAATAATGACTAATAAACAAGGAAAAACCTTAGGAAAAAAAAAACTAGGTGTGTGTAAAGTAACTCCAACACCCCCCCTGAACATCACTATGTTGAAAATAAATAATGGGTCCCGACAATGAGGCCATGAGAAGGAACAAAAAACAGTTGCTAAGCAACCTTGTCCTTCACTCCAAGAAGACCCTACAATTGTGTAAGTTTGTGCTCATTGAAGATTTTGTTGAAGATGTAAATATCTTCACGGATCTAATGAAGTAGATGAACCATTAAGATGTACATACATACCCACTTTCTCTTCTTGTAATGAAGAATATCCAAATAAATTTTGGATGAAACTTTGAAAACCGTGCGACCGTTTCTGGAAAAATGTTGAAATTTTGTTGATTTTAAAATGATCATAACTTCACTTCTCGGACTCTGTTTCGGACTATTGTTTTTTTGAAATTGGATATTTTCCCGAGATGAATTAAAATATCCAATTTGTTTATGCAAATGTTTCTTATAAAATATAATAATTGAGTCTGATGTGCGCGGATCCCTTTTTGTCTCCTGAGATGCATGCATTGCACATGGAAAAGTGACTGCATGTGACCCCTGAGATGCATGTCATATATCTTCCACATGAAATTAAGAAAAAAAATATGAAATGGAGTAGACATCATCTTCAATTAATGGAATACTAATTTTTGTAGATACTTGTGTATAAGGCTCTTCAAACTGAGATGATTGATCTTCCAGTGGTTTTTCTACTTGCTCTATCTGTTCAACGTCCTGCATGAAATCTTCACAATCTTCTTTATTCCTGAAAAGAACCTCCAATATTCCACAATCTTCTTGATGACTCACAAGAATCAAATCCAAATGAACTATGGACCATATTGGAGGTTCTATTCGGGAATAAAGAAAATTGTGAAGATTTCATGCAGGAGGTTGAACAGATAGAGCAAGTAGAAAAGCAACTGGAAGATCAATCATCTCAGTTTGAAGAGCCTTATACACAAGTATCTAAAAAAATTTGTATTCCACTAATTGAATATAATTTCTACTCCATTTCATATTTTTTTTATGAATTTCATGTGGAAGATATATGGCATGCATCTCAGGGGTCACATGCAGACATTTTTCCATGCGCAATGCATTCATCTTAGGAGACAAAAAGGGAGACGTGCACATCAGACTCAATTCATATATTTTATGAGAAAAAATTTCAGAAAAAAAAATAGATATTTGAATTACTCTCGGGAAAATATCCAATTTTAAAAAAAAAATCATCTGAAACGGAGTCCGGGAAGTGAAGTTATGATCATTTTAAAATCAACAAAATTTAAGTGTTTTTTCGAAAACGTCCGCACGGTTTTCAAAGTTTCATTCAAACTTTATTTGGATCTTCTTCATTACAAGAAGAGACAGTGGATATGTGTGGACATATCAATGGTGCATCTACTTTATCATATCTTTGCAGACATCTACATCTTCAACAAAATCTTCAACGAGCACAAACTTGCACAGTTGCGAGGTCTTCTTGGAGTGAAGGACAGGGTTGCTTAGCAACTACTTTTTGTTCCTTCTCATTTTTTTTTTTATTTTTTTTTTTTATGAATTGTAATTTGAGGGGAAGTTTCTCTCATGAGGTTTTCCCTCTTTCCTCATTTATTTCAGTGCATCTTTTATATTTGGGTACCTAACATGGCCTCGTTGTCGGGACCCATTCTTTATTTTCACCATAGTGATGTTCAGGGGGGTGTTGGAGTTACTTCACACACACCTAAGATTTATTTTTCCTAAGGTTTTTCCTTGTTTATTAGTCATTATTCAGTCTCCTATATTTAAGGAAGAATATTCCTCTAGGAAGAATATTCTCTTCAGTTTGATCACTTGAGTGGAGTCTATATGCTACATTGGTTTTGTCACCATGAAACATTGGGATAATCACCATGATAATGCACATTAGCCTTGGTTTAATCACCAGACTGATGCATTGCCCTTGATTCCTTGATCTACTGCTCACTACACTATGTTTCAGTCAGTTAACTAAAGACTGGTTGACTAGTTAACTTAGTTAGGTGGAAGTTCACTGCCGTAACTGCCTGAGAAACTAGACTAGGTGGCATTTCACTCCTGTAACTGCTGGTATGTGTCCAAATCACTCTAGACCACCACTATGGTGCATTGGTTCTCCTCTAGTGCACATTTATTGAGTTATACATAGTATATCATGTGTAAATTATTCATTATTCATTACTGTTAATGAAAATTATTCCATTCTTTCTCTCTTGCTTCTTCTTTCTCAATTTCTCTTTACAAATGTGTGTGGTATTTTCTAGCTAGATATATTCTTTGCAGGTTCAACACATTTACAAGAATTTGGGATCATCAAATTCCATTGTTGAATCTGACGCGCCCATACACACACGTGCAAAGAATATAACACATACCCAACAATAAGGGAAAAGTAGAACCACCTATGAACAACAAACCCAAAAAGGTGATTTCCACACAAGATTTCAATTGGGATTAGATAGGCATACCCATGATCATTGAGATATCTATAAACAATGATGCAATGGTGTGCCATGGCATAAATGGTCTAGGTTAGTAAGACAAAAATGGTTTCACAATACAATACAAAATGTGGTCATGGTGAGTAGGTGCTAAAGTACAATAAGATTACATGAGTAGTCTAATATAGATGCTTGGAACGAAAGGGCTAGGAAAAACATATAATCATAATGAAGAGTGAAACTAAGTTGAATGCATAGGAATTGATTCCCCCTTGGGGGAAAAGAAACAACTAGAGGAGCCCTGCTAAAAAGGAAAGGGGCTCCCAATATCTAAAGTGAGCTATTAGGAGGGAGGTTCAAAATTATGGCTCTAAGAAATATTTATTAGATCCTATCAAATCCAAGGAACTGTAACTAAGGATGAATCAATGAAATATACATATAAATATCAACGATGAGAACATGATATAGATTCAATCACATGGGATTATAACAAGTTTGAGAGCAATGAGGATTCTCTTAGCTTGGTCTAAGGTAACCCATCAATGATGAAAATGGGACCAAGGTACAAAATGAAGTAAGACTACCCACTAGAATCAAGGCACTAGTGTCGATAGGGGAAATCCCATTGATGTCTAGGAATATGAGGAACTCCCAAGAACCAACATCCAAAGTACGAAAAATCGGGCCATATCTCTAGAAACAAATTGATTTGAATCATGTCTTTGTCAAACCTTGTAAATTTGTAATAAGCATGTAATGTTTATTTTTATTTTGTTTTGCATTTTTTTGGAAAAATTGGAAGTAGAAAGGAAACATTGTGATGGTTGGCCTTCCAAAGGAATCCCATTAAAATTTAAGGTTGTAGTGAGAAAAGGGGAGGCAAGGAGAACTTGGGAAGTTTGCATAAATGAGAGCTTGAAGAGCGCATCTTGCATGAAGATCGATGGAAAAAGGATTCAATGAGCCTATCCATGATGAGTGAAGGCATCTCTGAGCCATGACCATCTGCATTTATTTTAGTGGTGACAATGCATTAGATTTCGGGGCATGCATAACTCACCTTTTGTAATGAATTTTTCGAGCAAGATAAATCTATGTTGTTTATACTATGTGGGTTTAATATTCTCTATGGGGTTTTATCATGGTTTTGGTTTGATTTTTTTATTTGAACTACATAAGGAATGAAATGAAAGGAAAGAAAGGAAATGGGGCACATATACACAAAAATATAATAGAGAGAAAAATAATACAGTAAGAACGCAACTCTTTATTAAATAGGAGAATATTGTAGAACACACTCTAGAAAATGGTGGTCGTTTATCTTTGAAAGGGAGAGATGTTGACTACACTCATTCACCAAGAATTTATTACAAGAACCCAAATGGGTGGCCTTTAAACTTAAGAAAAAACTCTTAAGGTCCAAAACCCTAACTTTCAAAGGAGAAGTGCCAAAAATTCTATGGGCTTGAAGTGGACACTCCTATTAAGCTCACAATGTTATGAGCCACTTGCCTTGTTGAAGAAGATGTCATGCTTTGACAAATCGATAATGTTGCATGTTCTTTTGGCGGGTGGATTTCATTTGGATATCCATGATATGATCCATTGTATATTGATCAATGTAGTTGGGATTGATTTTGGCAGGGGAAACATTCTCAACCACCTTTGAGGTATCCAACAGAAGTGCATAATATGGTTGGAGTAGCTCCACATTAAATACTGGGTGCAAGCCAAGGAAATGAGGTATACTCAATTCAAAATCATTTTCACCCAAAACCTTTATGATGGTGTAAGGCTCATATCAGAGTGATATTATCTTTCTTTGGGGGGCTATGAGGCACTCTTTATGAAAGTGCAACCACACCTTATGACTAACCAGAAACTTGTGTGGAACTTGATGTTGGTCATGTCTTTGCTTGTACTTGGCATTATCCTTTTGAAGGATGTCATGAACCTATTTTTGGAGGTGTTGGATCCATTAAAAAAAATTGAATGCTTGATCTGCCTCGGTCTGAGTGTGGGGGGACTCGGTTAATGAAGATGTAGTAGAAGGAGATACAATAATGGGGGATAATGGTTGGAACCCCAAGAACACCTATGAAGGTATACAATAGAGCTATGAAGGGATATGTTGTGGCTATGCTAAAAATATGAATCCTTCTTCTACACCAACATAAGTGGGATCCCACAAGTGTCTCTTAGAATATTGAATACCCAACTTTGAGCACGGGGTATGGAAGATGTTGGTATACTCTAGCATTGTCTAGTCTCTCTCTGAACGTAGAGTCATCCATCTCATATATTGGTCATCATAGATTCCAATAGGGTAAAAATACTCCTTGAGGTCATCCACAAATAATTCTTAGGTCATTTCTCTCTAGAATGTCATAGATTCATCTATGGTGTGTCTCTCCTAGTAACACTCTGTTGATGTAAAATATTGTTTTATGATCTTTAAGTCAACCTCACAAGAATAAAATCCCCCTGTGTTTTTTAAGAGGTGGTACTCCTCTATTTTTAAATAGCATACACAAATGTAAAAAATGTCGAAGAAGGACTAGAATTATTTGAAATAAATATTCACATGTAAAGAAGACTTGAGACAAGATCAAGTATCTTATAAAAGCAAATATTTACAACATATTATAGGATCATAAACCAAAAGAATGTGAAATAAAATGCGATGACATTTCCATCACAACATTCATTAAGATGGAACACAATATTCAAGTAAGGGAAATAAGAAAGTATGGACCTCATATGGCAGAGAACTTTAAATGATCATTTCATTTGGAAAAAAATGATTCTAATAGACATACATTTGAAATCTCATGCTTAAATCAAAGTCTTTGAGATTACAATAATGCTATGTACCAAAATAGTTCTTTGGGAACCTCAAAAAATAATATACGCCTTTTAAAAATAAGAAATTAATGTCTTGAAATACAAATAAAAGATTTGCAGTTGTCCTTCAAATAGGACTGGGATGGGGCTCCCATGGACCATGAAATGAAAAGACCTGGAAGACACAAGAAAAAAAGTCAAGAATCAGCCTAGGTTTCATAGATTACTGGGAAATGAAAGGAAAAATGACTAATGAATGTAGAAGAAAGGTAACAAGGACAATAATAGGGTTTCTACTTGACTCACTATGATGGAAAGTTTTCTGAACCATTTACTTGTTTGTTGGTGCCTCTTTTGTAGGTGTTTGTTGTGTTGGAGGTGGCATAACTTCTTCAACCATTTCTTGTTGATATGGATTGGTGATTTTGATCAGGTATTTTCTTATCCACTCTTCTATGCATTCCCTCATGGGGGCCACCGTGATCTCATCCTTATTCTTTATTTCGAACAACTAATTATCCATCTCTCTTAGGTCCATTCCTAATTGGTGCAACATGTCATCTACTTTATCATTTATGTTGATGTATCTTACTAACCACCTTTCAATTTCTTCCTTGGAGAATTCAATTGAATCAGTGAACTTAGTTGCCCAATCAATTTTTAATATATGAAGTTATTCTGATAATTTTTCTTTAGTTGAAGGTATCGTATCCATTAATAAACTTGGTCCATTGAGTTCCTTTGTGAGATCAATAAGATTAAAGAAAAGGTAATCTTTTTTTTTCTTCGCAACATCTAATTCATTTATTATTTCTCTTAAACATATTATTCTCTTCAACAAACAAACATTAATTTGTTTCATCCAAATGTTTGAAGGAGGGTTTTTCTCTCTTTTGTGGATATCACTCAAGCTTGAAGCTTTGGATGAAAATGTACCCACAATGTATTTTTAGAAACCTTCATCATTCTCCAGATATTTTTGAAGATATTCTTTGAAATTTGTAATCCTTGTTGAAAAGTTGGTGGAGCTTTGTGCAAGCTCCCAAATTTCTTGGATCAATTTGATTATTTTTTTGTATCTCGTCTTCAACATATTTTCTTACTACTAATAACAAACAATATGAACCTTTCCATTTTTTGTTTCTTTCCAGGATATCTTCTAAGGTGAGTGTTTTTCGAATTATGTTTAACGGTTCTGCAAATAGTGGTCTTGGAATTAAAGTTTCCCCTAATTCCTTTATTTTTTCTTTTAATTCTAAATTTTCCCTTTAAATTTTACTGAAAAATTATTTTGGGGCTTCTTTGGTTGCTTGATGAAATTGTACATTTTTTTTATGGTGCAACCCCATTGAAATCAATTGTCGATTTCTATTTCTCGGACAATTTTTTAATCTTTGTGTTTACTTTCTCAATTAAATTTTTTTAGAGATTCTATTGTAGGTCATGTGGTGCAATGTTATAGACTCCTCTTCAAATATCTTTAGTTCCTGAGTGACTAGGGCTTCAATGATTTCTTGGGTTTTCAGTAGTGTTTTCTCAAACTAGTTGGGTTCTTCGATAAGCTCATCTACATCCATTTCCTGGGGACTTTATTGAGTTTCAGGTACGTCTAAACATAGTTTCTATGTTTCCATTTTTCTTTTGTCAAAGGTGTATACAATATGCGATTTTTCTTTATTGGGTCCTTATCACCACCATCATTTGAACTTCTAGTTAGTGTTTTCCTAATCTCTAAACTATTGCTCCTATGTTTTTTTCTTACTTGGGTACTCTTTTGAGACATAGTCGGTGAATTGGTATTTTATTCATTTCTTCTCTTCCTTACTTTCCATATCCCTCATTGGTACTGGATAATTCCTCCATGTCATTAAGAGCCTAATTAGCTGAAGTTTTGGGGAGATTCAAGTTATCCTCACCTCCTTCTTTAAACTATTCAATTTTGGTAAAATACGAAGAATAACTAATTGAGGACATATGTGCAATAAACAAATGATTTGGGTTGAAACCCTAAAAAGGTTTAGTTTCATTTAGGGCGAGTTGATCAAGTTGACCTGCAAGTTCATCCAAATGGGAGATGTGTTTTACAATAATTTCTCTAATTTTCCAAGGTAGTGGGATGAATTTATTATTTCTTTTCTCATTAAATAAATAATCACAAGACTTATATTTTCTGCGAAATTATATAACAAAATACCTATCTGACACATAGAAAGGGAGGAGGAAATGTTTCTCTTCAAATCAAATAACCTTATAATACCAAAATATTCAGTAGTTTCAAAAACTCTTTTATTTGAGAGAAAAGTGGTAGCTTCGAGTGACAATATCGATGTGTTAGGACTGAATACTAGTTTTTTGAACTTTGAGCTAAAATTGTTATGAACCGAGTAAAAATAATATTGCAATTTGTGCCTCCACAAGGCTGGATATGTTGGATTACTGAGAGGGGGG
>ML789254.1:262318-274266 GCA_009831015.1 Picea engelmannii
TTCCACAAAGTCCTCCAGATTTTCATCCTCTTTCTGTATCATCTTGAATAGTTCCTCTCTTTTTTCTCTTGTTCGGCAATAGTCTTGATATTTGTGCAGAAATTTATGTTTCATCTGATCCCATGTTGTGATTACATGACCTCTAAGACTCATGAACCATCTTAATTCATTTCCCTTTAATGTTGCTAGAAATAGCTTTAATTTTTTAGCATTGGAAATGGAGTCATAACTTATGCATAATATGTCAAACTCGAAAAGGAATTCATCAGGATCTTCAGAAGATAAACCATGAAAGTTAGGTAAAGATGAAAGTGGAATATTGTTCATGGGAGCTAATCCTCTAGGAAGATCACCAATAGGAAATCCTAAGGTAGAAAAAGAGTTTTCATGATTTACCTCTCCTTCAAGACCTACTTGTTCTTCATGGTGCAGTTCTTCATTATACCCATCCATGGTTTCTTCTGTTTGTTCCCCTACTGCACTTTCTCGATCCTCAATGTTGTCTGCTGGTTTTTCAACTGTCTCCGTTTCAAAGTTCGCTTGAAAGGAAGGTTGAGGCTTTGTTTTTCGAGAGCTTGGTTATTGAGGAACAACAGATTCAGATTTTGATATAATCTTGTCGATAAAGGTATTTCTTCCTCCCCTTCCTCTGCCCCTGCCACCTGTAGGGTTAGTTTCCTTGGGGGCTCTGTGTCCTCTCATGCAATCTGTACATCTGAAAGAAAAATGTAAATGCTTTTGAAATCTATAATTGCCTTCCCCAGCAACGGCACCAAAATGTTGGTCACTATAATTGTTTATTAATTAAAACAATCAAGTGTCACATAAATTGTCAACCCAGGGAAGTCTGTTTATTTCAAAGGCAATCACACACTGTATATGCTCAATCTCAAAAGCAATCCAAAGTTGTAGTAAAAGTTACACTAATCACACCTTGCTTTGAACAGACTGAAGTTCTACTTTGAATTACAGTAAAAGCAAACTATCTATTGCAGAGTTTAAGATTCAAAGGAAAATAATTATCAGAAGAATCTTGGATTACATTAAGAAACAACAACCTAGGAAAAAGGAACCTTTCAGCATACTGCAAAGAAGACTAACTATTCTGTAATAGAGAATAGGACCCTATTCCCCAAAGCAGGAATCTTCAGCACCTGTCTCTGACTATCACACTTTCATAAAATCTTTCTGCAAATAGAATTACCAATCAAAATGATTAACAATTACCTAGGAATGAATTGTATGAAAACGATGTAACAATCAGTGGAAACAGAGTTTCAGCAAAACAAAGTTTTAACAAGGTATGAATAAAAACAATACTAACACACTATAGAAACTAATGGATGAATCTTGTGAAGAAGGTGGGCCCTCGCCTTCTCACAAGATTCCCCAGAAATGAAAGGAACTAAGAAGAAATGCTCAGAATGATCTTTTATTCATCTGTCCAATGTGACAAGTTACAATATCAAAAGTGAACATGCTCCTTCTCCGTAATTCCCTTCTAGCTCAGCCTTCCGTAATCTCCCTTCTAATGTTGATTTCTCCCCTATTTAAAGAGGAGAATCCTCTTAATACAATTAAGCATAAAATTGCATGTGTACATACAAATCCTATTCTTAGTCTGATCTAATCTTCTATGCTGGAATAGGATATTCTGATCTTCCGTAGCAAAATGTTGTTACAGTGGTTGTAATGGTGTTGGCTTGAGGTACAGTTGTTGCAGCCGGTGTAACAACTCCTTTAATTATCTTTTCTTGTTACTGTTGCATGTGAAATATTGTTTCAGCATCGCAAATCACGGATTGTTTCAGCAACGGGATTTGCATACTGTTTGACTGTTTCAGCAACGTGGTCTTCAAGCAGCAACGATGGTTGTAATGGTGCTGGATTGAGGTACATTTGTTGCAGCCAGTGTAATATCTCTTTTAATTATCTTTTCTTGTTACTGTTGTATGTGAAATATTGTTTCAGCGTCGCAAATCATGGACTGTTTCAGCAACGGGATTTGTATATTGTTTGATTGTTTCAGCAACGTGATCTTCAAACAGCAACGATATATTAACTGCAGTCTTCAAACTGTTTTAGCAACTATATGTTTCTGATTAATGGCTAAGTATGAAAGTAATGTAAAATTACATGTAAAACAAATTAAACATATAGCAAAGAGAAGAAACGTTATATACCTTTGGAAAAATAGATTAAGGTGATAATGTAGGCTTAAATGTGAGTGGGAAAAGGATGTAATGATAGCAAAAAGTATGAGAAAAAAGGTACATTATAGGGTCCTAACACTCCCCTTGGAACCATGCATCTGTCCTCTGCAACTCTATGACCATTTCTCCCCCTATAATCATGCCTCTATCCTCTGCATCTGATAAATCTCTCTCCCTTTGTCATCAATGAAAAACGTATCTTTCCATCTAAGGCGGCTCCCCCTAACTGAAATTTCATCTTTATGGTGCTTCCTCGTGTACATCTAAGACATATAAGATAAGCATTAAAAAGAATTCATTTGGGAGTAGAAATAAATCCAAGTCTCTGGAAAAGATACTCGAAGGCTTCCCATGGAAGTGGTTTTGTAAATATGTATGCCACTTGTTCTTTTGTACCCACATACTCAACTCTGATGTTCTTTTCTGCAACCTGTTCCCATAGAAAGTGATAATTGATTGGAATGTGCTTCGTCTTGAAGTGCATCACTGGATTCTTTGAGATATTGATGGCGCTTGTATTATCACAATAGATTGGAATGGACTCATCATACTCAACTTGTATATCTGTCAGAGTTTGTTTCATCCAAAGAACATGTGTACGACATGCTCCTACTGCAATATACTTTGCCTCGACTGTAGATAAAGATATTGATGATCGTTTCTTTCTTAGCCATGATACTAAACACTCACCCAAGTAGAATGTTGTTCCACTGGTGTTTTTTCAGTCATCAATACAACCTACCCAATCTGCATCTGTGTAGGAAATAAGAGATAGTTCCTTTCCTTTTGGATACCATAATCCAAACTCTTCTATTCCTTTGAGATATCTGAAAATCCTCTTCACTACTAACACATGTGATTCCTTTGGTGCTTCTTGAAATCATGCCACCTATCCAACTGCTTGCATTACATATGGTCTGGATGTTGTCACATATAGTAGGCTACCAATCATTGACTTGTATTTCCTCTGATCTGTAGACTTTGAATCATCATCTTTGCTTAACTTGCAACTAGTTTGCATGGGAGTGATAACTAGTTTGCAATATTTTGTTTCGAACCTCTTTAGCATTTCTCTGATATACTTGGTTTTAGAAATAAAAATTCCTTGGTCTCCTTGACGTATCTAAAGTCCCATAAAGAAGGATAGTTCTCCAAGTAATGAAATTTCAAATTCATTATGCATATCCTTTGCAAAGTTTTGGCTTAACCTCTCATCATCACTACTAAAAATAATATCATCAACATAAACTTCAATTAATAAAATATTATATTGACTTACCTTGATGTAGAGGTTGTTATCTACACTTCCTTTTCTGAACCCTGTTTGTTGTAGATATTTATCCAGTCTAGAGTACCATTCTCTAGGAGCCTGTTTTAGACCATACAATGCCTTCTTTAATTTACAAACATAATCTACGTTCTCTGACAACTTAAATCCTTATGGTTGTTCAGTGTATACTTCTTCTTCAAGTTCCCCATTCAAAAAAGATGATTTTACGTCCATCTGATACACTTTAATATTTTTGGATCATGCATAAGCTAAAAGTAATCAAATTGCTTCCATTCTGGCAACTGGGGCAAATGTCTCTTCAAATTCGATTCCTTCAACCTGTGCATATCCTTTACATACCAATCTAACTTTTTTCCTTGTAACATGTCCATCTTCATTCAATTTATTCATGTATACCCACTTTGTGACGATCACATTCTTATCCTTTGGTCTTGGAACCAATTCCCAAGCGTCATTTTTCTCTATTTGATCCAATTCTTCATCCATGGCCTTGTTCCAAAATCCATCCTTGCTGACCTCTTCAAAATAGGTTGGTTCAATCATAGATGTGAGTGCTAGGTGAGTTTGTTTTGGTGAATGGATTCTTCTTCTAGTCTCAACTCCTACGTCTTTGTTTCCAATAATATGATCCGAAGGATGATTCTTCTATACTCATTTTCTAGGTGTTTTTGGAGTTACTTGTTGAACTTGATCTTCTGTTTCTGTCGGATCCTCTTCGTCTTCCCCTTATTTTTCATCTTTTGTTTCTTCTTCATAAAGTTGTTCCATTGATTCATTTTCTTCTTCCTTTAATTCGTGTCTACCTGTTTCATCAATTGTTATGTTGATGCTTTCCACCACTTTGTTCAATCTCAGGTTGTAACACCTGTATTCTTTTCTTGTACTTGAGTAACCAACAAGTACTCATTTGTCCACACAAGAGTCAAAAGTTATCATTCTTCCATCTTCTCTTTTGATGTAGAATTTGCTTCCAAAATATCTGAAGTGCTTTACATTTGTTGGTCTTCCTTTCCATAGCTCGTAAGGAGTTTTGTCAGTGTTGTTTCTGAGCATTACTCTGTTTTGAATGTGAACTATTGTATGTACTACCTGCGTCCAAAAAATATCTGTCAATTTGGAATCTATTAGCATTGTTCAAGCCATTTCTTGTATTTTCATGTTCCTTCTTTCAACAACTTCATTCTGTTGAGGTGTCCTAGCAATGGAGAATTGCCTTTTTATTCCATGACTGCTGCAGTAGTCCATAAATTCCTTTGAAGTGAACTCTCCTCCATTATCAGATCTCAAGCATTTGATTTTTGAATCCATTTCATTTTCAACCATTTCCTTGTAGATCTTTAAGTTTTCAAAAGCTTCTGACTTATTCTTGAGAAAGCAAATTATGGTCATTCTTGTATAATCATAAACTAATAACATAAAGTATTTCTCACCTTTTAAGCCATTTTTTGTAGTTGGTCCAACTAGATCAGTATGCACAATTTCCAGTGGTCTTTTCATTGAATATTCATTTGATTTGAACCTGGTCTTTGTTTTCTTTCCTTGTTGACAATGCTTGCATAAAGTGTTGGTTGGTTTCGTGATCTGGTGAATTTCTCTTAATGCTTCTCTTTTTCTGAATTTGACAAGGTTATCAAAATGTATGTGACCCATTCTTCTATTCCATAGCCAACTTTCATCTTCCTTTCCTAGACAACACTTTTCATTTCCAATTTCACTTAACACATATATGTTGCTTGAAGTTCTTGCAGCTGTAGCAATCAATTTTTCTGAACCTTCTTTTCTTGTCTCGCACATTTGTGAATCGAAAGTAACTTTATGACCTTGGTCACACATTTGACTCACACTTAGAAGATTATGCTTCATATCTTTTACTAGTAGAACATTTTTTTCCTTTGTATTCTTGTTCCCAATTCTGACTGTGCCTTTTCCAATTATTTTGGCTGAATCATTATTTCCAAAGGAGACTGATCCATATCTTTCCTTTCGTAATGTAAAAAACTTGTCTCTATCGCCTGTCATGTGTTTTGAACACCCATTGTCAACATACCAAACACGTTTCTTCTGCTTATCTTGTAGAGCGAGTGTGAATTCTGCATTGCTATACTGATCCTGCTTTCTTATCCATGTCCTTTTCTGAGGTTCATGTCTGTGACTATTGTTATTTTGTCACGGTTCTCTAGGAAGGACTGTCATTCTGCAATATTTGGCCATGTGTCCAAAATTGTTACATTTGTAACATTCCACTTCAGTGCTCAAATATTCAAACCTGTTGTAAATTATTCTCTGTGTTTCACTAGGCCTTCTTGGATAACCCCTTTGTGTATGAATTTCAAAGTTGTTTTTATTCCTGTTGTTATCTCTGCAATTCACAGCTTTATGTCCAAAATTATTACACGCATAACATAAACCAAAAAATATAGTTTAATACCTGGGAGTTGAAGATCTTCTGAACGGAGGTATTCTTATGAATTATTCTTCTTCCTGAGGCATATCTATCAGTTGTTGGTTCTGAAATATGAATCTTCTCGGTGGAGGAGTGTCCCTATAATCTTCCTTGTAGATATTCCTATCCCCCTTGATTGTTTCTGCAAAGTTTTTTGGATATGTTTCTTTCTATGTTGTTTTGGAGCTTGATCCTTTTTCTATCTGATTGTATCCAAGTCCGGACTTGTCATGATGAGATTTTTGACTATTGATAATGTCATCCAAAACTTTTGATTTGTTCTGCATATTTTTCTTTTGAATATCCTTTCTTAATGTGACAATCTCTGCTTCCAAATTTTCAATGATCTTGTCTTTTTCTTCTAGTTGTTCTTTGAGTGCTTCTTCAATTCTTTTATCTTCTTCTACTTGAACCTTCAAATTTGTGATCATTTGTTGTAGTTCTTGAGTGTCTTCTTTCTTGTCTAGTTATGCTTGTAGTTTCTTATTTTTCTTCTTTTCTCTTCTGATAACTTCTATGGCACACATTAATTCCTCTCGGTAGTCAACTTCTGTCTCTTCAATTTCTTCTTCGACCTCTTCATGTTCTTCTTCAAATTCTTCATATTCTTCTTTGAAGTCTTCTTTATCAGAGTCTTCTATTGCCATGAATAGAACTCTTTCTATCTCATTGTCACTAACTTCATCTTCATCTGATGGTGAGATGTCTTCTTTGGTGCATAAGATTTTCTTGAAAACTTTCTTTGTGGTTATTTTTCCTTTATATGTTTGTTTTCCTTTTAAGTAACCTTCATCATTTCTCTTTTTATTATAAGAACATTTGTTAGCAAAATGACCAATACCATCACAATTAAAACAAATTAAATGAATCTTACCTCTATACCTACCGTCGGTTCCCTTGCTCAGTCTTTTGACAAAGTTGGCCACTTCTTCCTCATATTTCGAGATGTCACTGCTGTTGCTATGATCTTTTTTTTTTCCTTCCCTTTTGCTTTGAATTTTTGGATGCTTTGAAGGCTACTTCTTTTATATCTGGATTTTCTTGTTCAGTTCTCATTTCATATGCTGTGAAGATTCCATGTAATTCATCCATGCTTATTGAGTTTAGATCTGATCTTTCTTGTAGTGTTGATATCTTAGGATCAAATCTCATAGGAAAAGACTTAGTACTTTTTGAACAATTACAGATTCTTTGATTTATTTTCCCAATCCTATGATTGCATTTATTGTTTCATCAACTCGTAAAAAGTAAGCTACAATATTCTTATCTTCCTTCATCTTAAGTTGTTTGAACTGACCTCTGTACGTTTGTAGCTTTGATGCTTTGACTTTTGAATCTCCTTCATAAATATTTTGAAGTTTGTCCCAAATCTCTTTAGCGGATTTACAATGTGAAACTTTGGTGAATATCGTTTCACTAAGACCATTTAGAAGTGCATTTTTGGCTTTGGAATTATTCTGGCCTAATTTCACTACTTTGTCATTTGTTGGTGAAATTGTTGGTGTTGTGTATCCATATACAATTGATTGCCAAATTTCAAATCCATGTGCATGTATATATGTTTTCATCCTTATGCTCCAAAATGCATACTTTTTTTCCATTGAACTGTGGTATTCCATTTTTATACAATTTATTGCTCTCCATGATCTACCTTTCAGTGGTTAAACTGATTTCTAAAGGAACCTACGCTGATACCAATTGTTGGATTACTGAGAGGGGGGGTGAATCAATAATAGAGAAATTTAATCATTTTTAACCATATAATCCAAGTGTTATATCAATATAGCATTATCATCCAATAATTGCAGAGTAAATAAGCAATGAAAAAATGAGCAATCATACACATACACAATACACCAGTGTTTTACGTGGAAACCCAAAGCGGGAGAAAACCACATAATTATTTTTCTTATATATCTTGAAGAATTACATTCATTGGAAGCACCAAATTCCTTTGTTTCTCAGGCTACAACCTGAGGGAAGCTCCAAATCCCCTATTCTGGCTACAACCAGAAGAATGCTACAACCCCCTATGTTCTCTGGCTATAACCACCTGTCCTTGCCCCATCCAACCGCCCTGAAGTAGAGGCAAAATGATGGAACCAATATCACACTATCATTGTGAGATATACCGTTGTAAACCTGTACCAATAAACTTGAACCATGCATCAACCATGCATCAAACTATACCTCAACATGTACCATAAATAAGTGCATCAACCATGCACCAACGTGTTCACAAACAACCTGTAATCAACCTGTACCATAAACAAGTGCATCCAACCATGTACCAAGTATGTACCAATCATGTGTCAACTACTCATAAACTATGACTCATCAATATGTACCAACATCATCAACTATACACTTCATGTATGTGTCAACTCATCAACTACTTGTCTCAACCATGTACCCAACATGTACCTTAACCAAAATCCCTCATCAATTTCATCATCCAAATATGATTTGTAACTCTATAATAAAATTGGTGTATATGATCACATACCTACAAACCTTCCTTAAATCTCACAACAAGAGACTAGCATTTTCATCAAACTTTTCTTTAGTCTCACATGACTAGTTTGGGATTAGTCAACAACCCTAACTTGAAATAATAATAACCATGTACTTGTAATGAATAAAGATCTAAAAATAGTACACAATATTATTCAGTTTGTTTTATGCAATTCCTTCAGGTTTCACTACTTGGAACCTCTCAGAAAAGAAGTTATAGCAAAAATGGCATACCTTGTTGAATTCTGGCTTATTCTAGAGAGCGACCTTGTAGAGCGTCCCCACACAAAATATTTGTTGAATGGATCTGAAAATGTTACACGGAATACTAAAGAAAGTATGATAACCAACACATTTTCTCTTACTGAATTTGGATCTGTTATGAATAATTTATGACTTTTTTACCCAAAACACATGTTTTAGACTAGTTTCAGGACTAGCCACAAACCCTATTTTCCACAGAGTGTAACTCCAAAAATACAACGACCCACAAGATGAAAATTTTACCACAGATACTTGGACATGTTTCCTCATTGACCTATCAATTTCATGGTCTGAATCATTCTAGAAAAAAAATTATTGCAAAAATGGTGAGATGCCCTGTAAATAACATACCTTAGAAAGTATCATCAAAAGAATGTATCCTCCCTTGAATTCCGGTCTTCTTTTCTTCATCTTCCCTCTGAAATTTGGATTAGATATCATTTGGTTACCTCAGTCACCTATACATATTTAGTATTCTCAAGTGTGATGTAAAATGAGAGAGCCTTGCCTCTTATTTATACTCTCCAAGTAGCTTCCTTAGAAGCATCTTCTAGGTCACTTTACCCACTTTCCTTATTTTAGGGTTAACCCACTTCTAATTTCTCCATTAAATTTATTATTTAAATAATTTATTTTGTATTCACTTTGAATTAGAGTACACTCATCACTTAACTTTATTATTTACATTCTAAAATATCTTAAACCACTTTAACTACTTTGACCTTTTGGGGCTTCTAGATGACATATGAGGGTCCTCCAACTTCGTAAGGCCATAACTCTCAAACCGTGAGGAGTTATGTGACGTTCCACATACCACCAGAAATGGAATGACATGTACTATACATGTAGAATAGTCTTACCTAAAAATATATCAAAACTCATACCATTAGCCATCAAACAAACTTGGGTCCATTACCCAAACCTGGGTTCTCCAACTTCTCATGGCCATAACTCTCTAACCATGAGGAATTATGTGACGTTCCACATACCATTGAAAATGGAAAGACATGTACTATCTATATAGAATAGTATCACCCTCAAATATATTAAAATTCATACCATTATACATGAAACAACCTTGGGTCCATTACCCAAGCCTTTATGCTACCGGAATTCGCTACCGGACTTTCTTCAAGGGTTGACATCAATGACAACCAACCTTAATCAACATGATAATAGGCAAAGATTGGTTCCACCTTATATTTGACACTCCTTTCCCTCGGAAATTCCTCGAAAGCATGACAATAAGCTATGACAAAAATCAAGTAGGATGTCATATAAAACTTTCGAGTCCTTTTTAGATTACTTAGTTGAAATGAGATTTCACTAGAATAATGTGGCCCCATGATGGCATTTTCATGTAGAGATAAATGAAGGACATAGATTTCGTTGGCACAAAGGCCATGAATTCCATACCAATAATATGAGCAAATAACCAGGTAAATTCCTTGTATGGTTATTTCAGGGAACTTACCTCAATCTTTGAAGCACTAGTGTTATTACTTGGGTCAGTTATATATTTATCAAGGAGCTCTTCTCCTCCTTTGTGTTGTTTAAGGAATTCATGAGATTATTTTCCTTTGAATTGCATGGTGGCCATTGGAAGTCATAGAATTTTGGTAAATACTGAAGGAGATAAGGAGATAAGTTGTTTTCATTGGAACTAGATTATTCTCTTTTCTAAATTGAATTTATATCCACACCACTAAACAAGCTCTCTAAAATATGTTACCTATGGAACACAACCAGTAAGGGATATACCTGAGGTCCAGACGCGGTTCATCTTATTCTCAGCAGGAGGGAGGGACTTGTAATAGTTTTAAGCTCACGATCATTGGAACTCTTGATCTTCTTGTCCAAACGTATTTAGTGTATCCCCGTAATACAATTCCTTTCTCTTACTTGACATTATTTACACTATTTCCTAGCCTTGGAAATAGGTGGTGCTACTGTCAATATTTACAGCTTGGAATATTAGTTCTTATTTAATTTGCCATGTATTACTCTAATGGTTAATCGTCATAGTTTTTATTTCAAAGTGTCAGCCTGTATGACAAGATTTTTTAATTTATTGCAAGGTTTATGAAATATTCACCATTTTAATAACGACATTATGTTCACATAAGTGGCAGATGATGTGGCGATAGGAAATAAATGTTATGGGAAGTGGTGATGTGATGTCATGGCGGATGGAAAATGGTTAAGTATGGAGATGCAAAGTGAGAAATGGAAAGTGCATTATGTAGAATGAAGGACTGCGGGCATGCGGGACACAAGACATGGGAATGGAAAAATGTGAAAGGGAATTACTCTCGGATCTATAGTGAGAGAATTGGCTAAGTATGGGAGAGGATCATTTTGTGGGTCACAAAATTAAGGGAGTCGTTTTTGTAGAATGTGGTACTACGAGTCTATGGGAATGCAGGACACAAAAAGAGATAAGTGAAATAGGAATTTTCCATGCATCCACATTCCAAGAAAATGGATAAGTATGAAAAGGTAAATAGTGCATT
Source organism: Picea engelmannii (assembly GCA_009831015.1). Lineage (NCBI taxonomy): Eukaryota > Viridiplantae > Streptophyta > Pinopsida > Pinales > Pinaceae > Picea > Picea engelmannii. The sequence continues at coordinate 273,557 of ML789254.1, forward strand.
TTGGAGGACGCAAAAATAGAGATGCAAATTGAGGGTAGCACGATTGTGGCTTTGTAGACCTAGGGACATGTAATGTTCCTAATTCAACCTCTTTGTAATTTTACATATAGGCCGGTGAGCCATTGGTACCAATGGTAAATGTAAATATGCATATAGGGTGGTAGTTTGTGGAGGATTGTTATCAAGAAAAGTCTGTGCACATTTCAGAGTGTTGCGCACACCTGGGTAAGTGCACACATTTCACAGTGTTGTGCACACCTGGGTAAGTGCGCACATTTCACAATGTTGCGCACACTTGAGTAAGTGTGCGGGAATTACCATGAAGTGCACATTGGACTGCGTTATATATGTGTGTGTGTGTGTGTGTGTGTGTGTGTTGAGGTTGGAGAGCCTATGTGGATATGAGGCTAGTGAGTCAGGACGCAAATAGGCCAGTGCACCTATCTTTGTAAAGTGTAATCATACTCAAGTTATTAATGTTATCACATCTTTGGGCACAGTTAGTTCAGACAAAAAGAGATTGGGGGATAAATCCACTGGAAAAAGGGAAAAAGGGAGGGACTTAAGTCTTAGGGAATATTTTATTAATATTTCTAGAAAAAATGTATGTTATGGATAATTATTTTATCCTAAGTTCTCGAGGGTATGGAATGAGTCACCAAGTGGCTTAAGCTACTTCTGAAGGTGACAAGTGTCAATTTTAAGGCATG
>ML789255.1:42385-94577 GCA_009831015.1 Picea engelmannii
TTGAAGAATTCCCTTATGATGGGGTGGACTTCCGAGGTAGCACTAACTTGGTACCTCCCGAGGGAATCCAATGGGATGCGTCAAGTACGAAACTAAACCTTGCCACATATTTTTGTTTTTATATTTTATATTGGTTTTTATTTGTATAATGAGGAATCTAAAGTATTTTGGTTCATCATGCAGACAGAGGTGCATTACGTGTGGCAGAGATGTCGGCACTGGGGTGTCATGGAGATGCACAGGTAGTAGTTGAGAATGATGTTGTGGTGGGAGGAATTTGAGAGGTAGAGAGGAACCTTTGAGGTTTAACCATGGGCGTCCCACCCCTCAAGAGGCTGGATGTGCCTCTCCATTTCTAGCGACATATGGTTGGGGTTCCCGATAGTCTCAACCATTTTCTTTGTTGGGTGGCATGGGAAGTAGTGTGTTATACAAAGAACAACGTGATATAGGAGGATGATTAGGTTCCTCAGTTGATTTTGTAATCTTTTATGATGATTTTATGGGCATGAAGGCCCAAGCTTTTTTGCCCCGTTATGTACATTTTGATAATATATTTTTAAACATTTTTTTTCTATCACACACACACACACACACACACACACACACACACATAAGTTTTGTTGTGCCTATCGATGTTACATTGTATCTTATGTGATGTTTTTTTGTTCATATGTTTTATGTTTTTCAAAAATTTTTTATCAATGCGCAAGATATTGATCCAACATGTAATTAGCTAATGAATCTGATGTGGTATTGAGTTCTCTCAGTATGTGTCTGTATTGGATAAAATCAAACGATCTTTTGAGATGATGAAACCTTAGGTGGAGACATAGTAAGACTGGGTTGTGAAAGACATACTCTTGATTAATCTAACGGACCACGAGTTGGGAGTCTAGGTTAATAATCAAATGAGTTATACCTAGAGAGGAGGCTTTGGTTAAGAGTACGATGACGATGTGATATTCTACCATGTTATTGGTCATGGATCTGAGGTAGATGCCTCCTCAACTCACCAACTCACCAGAGTGGTAGATGATCCAAGCTGCAAAAGCAATGTTCTGGGTGTGTTGACTAGCGCCATCCGCAAACTTGAAAAATACGGGAAAGGGAGATGTCATCTGCGCATGCCATCACAAGACAAAGTATAAGCGGTTGAGACAAAACTGGTGCACGCAAAAAATAAAAAACACACCAAGTCAAAATCATATAGTACAATAAAGTACAAAGCACACATACAAGATATTCTATGCATAGTACTTCTTGAGGTAAATCCCATTTTGAGGCTCACCGAGAGATATTCCATCGTAGGCACCTCTGTGTAGCACACACTTTATGATATAATGCCCATGCCACAAAGGTTATAACTTTACCGTCCCCAACTTATCATGATTTTGGTCATAAACTAGGACCAAATCTCCTTCCACAAAAGCACGAGGTTGATTGGATTTTTCATATTGACTTTTAATTCATTTTTTATACATCTCGTTAATGAGAACAACATCGTGACGTGTTTCATCCAACTTGGTTAAATACATGAATCATTCCTTTTCATCGGAAGTGTGGGGTAGGATTTCCACAGTAAGTTTCAATGAAGGGATCTCACATTCGATTGGTAACATCACTTCTATACTATAGACCAATTAGAATGGTGTGAATCTAGTTGCAGTTTTCACCAAAGTGCGATAAGCCAAGAGTGTGAAGAAAAGTTGCAAGTGCCAAGAGGTTCAGATTGTTCCCACCATGCATTGGAGCATGGTATTTAAGACTTTGTTGATGGCTTCAACTTGTCTTTTTTCTTCAGGATAGTATGGGGATGATTTTTCATGGTGAAAACTCAACTTAACATGCAACTCACTCATCATCTGGTTTTGTAAGTGTGAGCCATGATCGGTGAAAATAGCTTGCAGGACACCGAATCGAGTTATGATGTGGTTAAAAACAAAGAGTATTGCAGTAGGACCATCGTTAAGAAATGTAGGCATAGCCTCATCCCATTTAGTAAAGTAATTGACGAAAACAATGATATAATTGTTCCCCTTGGTTGAGGTGGGCTTACATTGCATAAAATCGATGCCCCATTTTGCAAAGGGGTTGATGAAAACAATGGGATGCAACAGAGTAGGGTGGGTATGTGATTTTTTCTAAAAGAGTTAATAGGGTGGGAATCGTTTGATGAACTCGATACAATCTTTGAATATAGAAGTACAAACATAACTGACACGTAATATGTTATGGGTTGTATCCATCCCAGAAATATGACTTCTAAAATATCCAAGGTGACATTCATTTAAAAATCATTCAAACTCATCGTGGTTTAAACAATGTCGTAGAACAATATCAATTCCACGATGGTACAAAGTGTCACCGATGATGAGGTAGCATTTAGAATGGTGTTGGATACTACGACGTTCGTCCCATGAGATGTCTGGCTGAAAATGTTGGGTTTGGAGATAGAGAAGAATATATTTGTACCAAGGGTCGGATGTATTGATGAGGAACAAGGATTTGTTAGTAAGAGAATCAATGGGCTCAGTATCCCCATTATTATAGGGAATATCATGTATAAATTCTGAAAAGACCAACAATTTTTTATCTTTTGATTTGGAAAACTCGAGATCAAATTCTTGGAGAATAACGATCCATTTGGAATATTTCCCCCCAAGGACTTGACGAGTTAATATATGGCACATGGGGTTCAAGTCTGTGATGACTACAACTAGAGACAAATTTTCAACATGCAAATATCAGAGCTCGGGACCGAATGGACTCTTACTCAGATAATAGATCACATGTTCGTCATTGTTATTATCCTCTTGAACTAACACCATATCAATAGTGGTAGTAGAGGAAGCCAAATAAAGGATGTAGTGTCTTTCATAATCTGGTGGGTGCAAGAGAGGTGTGTTTGTTAAGGCATGAGTAAGGGCATCGAAAGAGAGTTGAGCAATGCCATCCCAAATGAAAGGAGTTTCTTTCTACAACAACCTCATAAATCCTTTAGTAAGTTCGGTGTAATTACAAATGAAATGGAGAATAAATTTTGCCTTCCCTTGCAAACTTTGTAGTTGGGTTAGATTGTTGGGAGGGGGTAAAGCGAGAATAGATTTAAATTTTAAGGGATCCATCCTAATCCCATCTTTGGAGACGACGAATCCAAGGAGTCGTCCTAATTCGAAAAAGAAGATACATTTTTTAGCGTTCAAATGGATGTGGTAAAATTGACATTAGAGAAAAATGGCTCGTAGGTGACCAATATGGTCTCGTCTATGATATGAATGAGTGGGTAAGTCATCGAGGTAGGGTTCCACAATATGTTTGATGTCGTGGAAAGTGTACGACATGGCCCTCTGGAAGGTAGCCCCAGATGTTTTAAGACCAAAAGGTAGTTTCCGATAAGAGAATGTCCCCCAAGGGCATATGAAGGTTGTTTTATGTTGATAATCTAGTAGAATCTCAATCTAGTTGTATCCAAAAAAACCATCCATGAATGAAAAAATGGCACTACCAACACAATTAACGATAATTTGGTCGATGAAAGGTGTAGGATAATTGTGTTTGGGACAAACCTTATTGATATCCATATAATCGATGCAAACATGAATGGTCCCTAGTTTCTTAGTGATCATAATGATGTTAGAAACCCATTTGGTCAAGGGGTTAGGATAAATAAAACCAGACTTCAATAGTTTTTCAACTTCTGCCTTTATGGCCGCGGTTTTCTTAGGATGAACCGGGTGAAGTTTTTGTTGTATAGGTTTAATGCCTGGGTAATTTTTGATCTCATGCAAAAAAATCGATGGATCAGTCCTTGGAATTTCTTCGTAACTCCAAGCGAAGATGTCATGGAATTCTTTGAACAAAGAGGTATAATCTTCCACTTCCTCAAGTGAACAATTGGCACTGAGATGAAAATTTTTCACAATACCTTCTTTGATCTAGATGTCGATAGAAATCATAGAAGAGATGTTTCCCAAATTCCCCTCGAAGATGGTGTCTTGGGTGAGTATTGGAGATTGGGGAGAATTGACAACACTGTCGGTAAATATAGAGTGTATATCCTTCTCAATTTCATCCAAACTAGGAAGAAAGGATGAATGATGATGGTTATCATCCCAAGATACCTCTTCGATACTAAGCATTTCCATAATGAATTCGTCCGATGGAAAAATACAGAGGATTTAATCGAAAGTAGAGGATAGGGAATCCAACCAAGATGACAACGAGTAAGTGGTAGACGCCAACAGATGTTGGTCGTTCAGTTAGGGAGAGGCGGATTGGATGGCATCGTACATAGCCTCTACAGGGCTAAGTGGCATAGTGTCACCTAGTGATCCGGATTTTATTAGAAGAATGAAATGACCACGGATTATTCAAAGATGATTAACATAGAATAATATAGATAAAGTAAAATTGGTTTTCTATTCAATAAGGAAATAAGATGAAACTGTAAAATGCAACGGAAAACAAGCTTTCTAGAATGGTGGCGGCTTATCTCTAAGAAGAGATGTGATGGATGAGCTCATTCACAATAAGATGGTTACAATGAGGCTCTGAAGGCCTCTTTACAATAAACAGGACTATCAAAAACCCTAGACATAAAAAAAACCAACCCTAGGAGATGAAGCGCCAAAAGTCATGTGGGCCATGTTTGGGTAAGTCAATACATCAAATTCCCAAGGTTGTAACTTTTGCATACGATCTTTGTTTGACGCGCTCAATACCTCGTTATAAATATCTATCTGAGGACTATAACTTTGGTGTGAGAAAAACTGAAGGAAATTCCTTGTTGCTCCCCATTTTCCCAAAAAACTTCATTTAGGGCCTCAAAACGGCTTTGGAAGTTCAGGACCCGAAAAATTGCTAAAAATAGTAAATTACCAAAATTGCCAGAAAATTGTTTTGAGCTAGTTGAAAAAGGTGGGTGGCCACTGATATCCACATGGATCAATCCTCCCTCCTTAGGAATAAATGGTCTTCATTGCATTGAGTTCCACCATCAGATGAGGAAATTTATACTGAAGTTGGCCTTAGGTGAGCCACTTGCCTTGGTGCAAGAGCTGCCCTACTTTGATGACTTGATAAAGTTGGATCCTTTGCTATTGAGTGCCCTTGATATGTGTGTCCACAATATGATCATTGGATGCATGTTGTATGTAGTTGGGGTTGAGATCCGTTGGTGTTATTTGTTCTTCTACTTCTGATGTGTCCAATAATGGTGGGCAATAAGGCTGAAGGAGATCCACGTTGAACATTGGGTACAGGCCCAGGAAAGGAGGAATGTTGAGCTCAAAATAATTATCCCCCACAGCCTTGGTGATGGTGTATGACCTATAACAGAGTGGGTGAAGCTTCCGATGGGGTCTTGTAAGGCGTTCTTTCTGCAAGTACAACCAAACTTTATCGCCCACCTGAAACTTATGTGGCAACCGATGTTGATCATGGCGCTGCTTATACTTGTCATTGGACTTATGTAGGATATCCTGAACATGTTGGTGGATGTGTTGGATCCGCTCAATGAACCTGGTGTCTTTGTCAGCTTTAGTTGGAGAAGGAGATGAGTCAGTCAAGGTGACCACAAGGGGAAGTGTAACATCTATGGGACCCAATGGTTGGAATTCCAACCCCAACTGAAAGGGGCTATGGCCGTGTTGGTAGCCCAATGATTCTCTTAACTTTTTATGTCAATTAAATTATCTATATAGCTGCCTAACTAGGGTCATGAATTTTTATCACTCTTCATGAGCAATTTCTGAAATGACAGTTGTAAGTTGTCTCTTTTCCCTATTATCTATTCATGATTTGTTTTCATGACTGAAAGCATGAAAACTTGTGACTGTGATTACCATTATGTTTTAAAATTTCATTGAAGGGAAATTGTTCATATAGTTTATTATGGAGTTTTGATTCCTTTCCATGAAGATGTTACTCTCTTTGTTTTGATCCTTTTAATTCCAAGCATACTTAAGAGATTGATGGTTTTATGAGCAAAGGACCCCCACAATTTGATTTTTTTTGTATGGTTTTGGTTTGATTCTTGGCTACGTTTCTTTTACAAAACTTTTGATTTTTCGATTTTTGACTTACCCAAACTTTGTGATCAAACCCATGATGCATGCACTTATTTTAGTTTTAATCCTTTTGTCCTATATCATACTGAATGCAAAGGTGGCATACGATTTGCAGATTGCCATCATTTCTAAGGATGGCCTTGGGCTTCGCAAACCTTCTTCACATGTATTTCAATTAAATGTCCATCCCATCGTATGAGTCTTTACAACATTCATTGTTGGGCTTGGGGTTATAGCTCTATTTTGTTTTCACAAACCCTCCCTGTATGTTGTGTTTGTTTGATTACCCTCCTGTCCAGTATGGCTCCTGTCGTGAGAATTGAACCAAATGGTATCCAAACCCTACTCTTATATGATGATGCTAGAGGAGATTTGGAGAGAAGTGGCTGGCTCGTTTTCATTAGGAAGTTTCAGGGTTTCAATTTACAGGTTGCCCAAGAATACGCTTTCTCCTTTGTTGGTTTTAGAGAGAAAGTTAGTGATGTGCAACTGGAAGTTACCAAGGATTTTCTGAGTCAAGCCACAGGGTTACCAGCAAGCGAACAAAGGTGGTTTAAAAACACAAAATGGAATAAGTTCCTTGGACCCTGCTGTTTACATATCGGAAAATAACAAGTTGTGATAAATGTATGCCCATTTCCCTCCTAAAACCTCGGTGGCACGATTTTCTCGCTGTGGTAAAGCAATTTGTTACCTGTGAGGGACGTTTCAGGCTTATATTTTTGTATCATTTACGTCTGCTTATGATTTTGATGGGTTTCCCTTTGAATATGTCGTATTACTTATTGAGGAGTCTTTACAAAATGGGGAAAAGATACAAAAAACAACGGTCAGACTCTAGCCTTTTTCATCACGGCCTAGTTAAAATCCTGCTCATACATCAATTAGAGTCACAGAATGACATTTGGGATTCATTCATAACCCAAAATGGCTATGGTAACCCTGATATGGGTGACGTAGATAAACTCGTGGTAGAAGAGACCCTTGTCCACCCAACGGCTTCTCTTTCATCTTCCCAGATTTGTGTCTCTTCCCCTAACAACGAACCCTTGATCGATCCCAAGGTCATTGAATAGGTCTGTCAGCAGATTACACATTAAAACGACTGTGTTAAAAATGTAAAGAAACCTACATGAAAGAGATTTAAGAGTAATATTAATATCAATTTTAAAAACAAAAGAGCTGGCAGGCTAATTTCTAGGAGACTTCATAACAAATCGAATTCTCATCTGAGTTCAGTCAATATGATCAAAGTTCACGAAAGATCAGACTCTGAAATCAAGAGGTTCCTCGCTGCAAAAGACTTTCAGTCATCTGAGCCACACCTTGATCGGCGCTATAATTTTGTTGACAATTTAACTCCTTGTCTTAAAAATAATCCAAAGTTTCCTGGTGTCAAATTAATTAATGAATCCACTGTCGGTATGGAGGGTGCTCCAGTTCACAACCAAGTTTGTTCCCATGCAACAATTCCATAGTCAAATTGTGAAGTCTGTCTATCATGGATCGATAGATATTATACTGATATCCCTATCCTACAATCACGGGTTAAGGCTTTAAAGGATCAGATTGATCTTTTAACAAGCGAAAACCAAAGACTCGAATCTGTTATTCAAGGTAAAGGAAAGCGTATAAAGACAACACGCAACATAGTATTTAAAAACGTGGAGGCTGCAACAACCATTGTGAATTCCAAGGTTACCTGATATGATTTGATTTCATTAGTTAGAGGTATGATTCTTCATTTTAAAGTAGGATTATATTGTTAAAATTAGGTTATTTTATTTAGATTTCATTTACTATAATAACTAGCTACAAAATCGCAAGATTCTGTAGCCAGTTATGTTAATTCGAATTGTGTAAAGTAGTGGTTGAAAATGCATCTAAAATATTCCTATTTTCCTTTTCTTTCAGGATATTCAGCAACCCATGTCTGAGGCATCCTTGAGACCTTACATTCATGCATTTTATATGGACATAAATGAACTGTTATTAGTTTTGGAGGATTTAGTAGAATCAGGGTGGTTGCATCCCCCTTTATTTTTGAAATAAATATTTGATCTCAGGAACATAAACAATTATCTTTCCTGAGGCCTTTATAAACCTATCATTTTGTAAACAAAAACATCTTGGCCTGGGGTTGGAGTATGGTCAAATTACACATAGACTTGAATGGAACAGAATGCATATTACAACTTTAGCTTTTGTGTATGATGTTTTAGTTTAAGTTATGTTTATTTCGATGTGATAATAGATGGTGATTGATTTTGTATTCATTATTTATTATGAGTTGAAATAATTCATTTTTACATGTTGTCCATATGTCATGTTTCAAATACAATATAGGGTGATCATCGATTCAATTCAAATTACGAGATTTGTCTCTAATTTTCTGTTGAATGTTTAAGTACAATTTCTTACAAGAAGATTTATCTCACTGTAGTTACTGTAAATCATAAGATCACTGTGATTATCTCTGTTATATGGTCCGTTATCAAAATTTAGTTTCCATCATATTGTTTCGCATTTATTCGAAGCAATCTTAAGATTCGTTGCAGGTTTACTTCTCAGATAAGGTGGCTGGATATTCTCTATTGTACAGATGTTGGATGCATTAATAGGTTAGTCTGTTCTTTTATTTTATTTTCTTGCTTATTATAGAAGTTTTTGTATATAGTATAATTTTCACTATCTATATCTTTCTGTTTAATTAAGTAGTTTAATATTTGATTTTATAAATTCATACAAACGAGAAAACAAACCAAAAACAAATAGTATCTTCACTTTCTTTATTACTGTCATTAAAAGAATCATTTTACATTCGATATTTATGAGTTCAGATTAAAACTCGTGAATTATACATATTATATATATGATAAATAGAACTATTATATAAAATATTATTTAGATAAACTCTATATATATATATATATATATATATAGATGTACATATATATTTTAGTAATTATTATTTAGTAAGTTATTGTATTTCTTTTAGTTATTTTTCGCTTTCTTTAGGACTTTAGATTGGCCAAATGAGCCATTAAACTCATCGGAGTGAATTAATCCAAACGGCTTGGGTTAATTAGACAACCCCGGACCGGATTCACTCTTCCATTTGACGAGCGGTCAATTTTGCCTGTCAACAAATGGCACTAGAAGGATGGCCTGAATACTATTAATGGCATGTGGAGGTTGCAAGACTCCTCCCCCACCTACCCGCTCACCTATAGTAACTAGAAGTCATTATGACGACAACATTGTCCCTCAAATAGCAACCACATCAAACGACAATCCACGGATCACCGTTGACCCAGTAACTCCAAAACCCCCAGGGGACGACGTACAAGAAATTGTTCATCAATCCCTCATAAGGACGCACAGTGCCTTGGCCCGTATCAGTCAACCAGGTCGGCCTTTGAACCAACCATTAGACTTCTCTGATATCAGGGAACAACTTGAAGGTACTGATCTTACCCTAAACACTATGGATCTAGATCACATCCTCACTCCTACAGCAGGAGGATCTGGTATTCAACCATTACCACCCCCTTCATCTCCTTCTTCTTCTGGAGAAGAATCATCAGACGAATACAGTTCCTCATCTCATCCTCCGACACCACCCACACCTATGGCCAATATGAACAATCCCGCTAGACCTTGGCTCGATCAAGATGTAGTGGCCATACCTGGGCCCCAACATCCTTTGCCTAAACATCCAGAGAAATGGCTCCCTAAATTTGACCATGATTCCAAGAAGATTGTTGAGGATCATTTCAAAAAATTCAAGCTATTCATTAGGCTCTGTAGTGTTGAACATGAATATGTAGTCTGTATAATTTTTCCCTACGCCTTTGAAGGCAATGCCTCTACTTGGTAATTTTCCCAACAACCCCACACCATCGTGTCATGGAATAGATTTGAGTCATGTTTCCTTGAGAAATTCGAAGACGACAAATCCCCTAAAGTTCTAGTCATGGAACTCTCTAGTTTAAAGATGAACCCCAAAGAAAAGATAAAAGACTTTAATCAAAGGTTCCTAACATTAAAGAATCGAATCCCTACAGACTCAATGCCTACCAAAAATCTTATCGTCGCATACTACACGAAAGCCTTACACCAAAACATATCCATTTGGGTAAAAAGGTCCAAGAAATCCACATTGTTAGAAGCCTTCAAAGAGGCGAGTCAAATCGAGAAAGATCTTCTCATCCTAAAAGACAATATTTGTAACGAGACAGAGACTACTTCATCCTCCAAGAAGAAAATTGAAATTCTTCCTCGACCTCCCCAAAACAAAACTCAATCAGATAGTTCGGATCTAGAAAGCTTACAGAAGATCGTTCAAAAGTTGTCTAATCAAGTTATATATTTGAAAAGATCGGTTGAAGAAGATTCTTCAAGCAAAGGGCCTTACAAACCCCCTTTTAGAAAGCCTTTTCCCATAAATCAGCCTAACTCAAATTCTGAAGGCCTAAATCTAGAAAGCTTACAGTTTGTTATTCAGACGATTCTAGAGGCACATGATAACTTGATTCCTCCCTCAGGTTCCTGAAGACGTGGCTGAACAAGAGATAGTGGAAGAGGATGACTCCTCTCCCAACATTTTTGGACATTTTTCGGATAGCATTTTTCAAGATAATTTCGAAACAGTGCATCCTTACAATACCAAGAGAAAGACAACAAATAAATCTTCTTCTGAAATCAGAACTAATACACCTCAAAAATAGTCTAAATCAATTGAAACTAAACAGAATTCAGCAGCCCCAAGTTTAGAGTATGATTTGATTGAGGATCTCAAAAACCTTAGAGCTAATATTTATGTTTACGAATTATTGAAATTCCCCTTTCTTCTGCAAAATATTGCAGAAAACAACAAAAACAGTAATCCGAACAGCAACAAAGTTGCTGAAAACAACCCCAAAACACCTCAAAAGGTCTCCATCAAAATGACGCTAGAGTCTTCTGATAAAATAGACCTTGTTGTAAAAAGTGTAACAAATGTAGAAAAACTAGTCTCAGGGGCTATGACTAAAAAACAACAAACTTCTGTTGTTAATACTCACAGAAATGTTCCTCCCTTTTTGTTGACTTTTGAAATTTTCAATAGGAATGTACATAATTGTATGGTAGATTCAGGTGCATCGTCAAACGTAATGCCTTGGTCTGTCTGCCAAAAGATCAATGCTGAAGTTCAACCTTTCAGTCTCAAGATTATTTAGCTTGATCGAACTAGTGTTAAATTAATAGGTGAATTAAAAAATGTGCTTATCATATTATCATCTAATCCTAAAGTCCATCAGGTTATTGATATTATTGTCATTGATATCCCCGATGTATATGGCTTGTTTTTTAGTAGGGATTGGTCCGAAAAACTACATGGTTATTTTGCAATGGATTGGTCTCATTTATTTTTCCCAAGAATGGAAAGCCTAACAGAATCAAGGTAAATCATGAGCATTATCTTAAGTTCACGGTAGCTAATTTAAATGATCCTAATGAACCATTCACTGCTTCCACCAATTCACCTAAAATACAAGGGATGGACACTTTTTTCGGCAATTTCATGGTTGAAAATTCTACCATTACTAACCCGGAACAGCAGTCCGAAATTATGACATGCACACAGTCAACATCCTTCTCCCAGTGGTCACATACACCTAACGAAAATCAAATCTGGTCTCTTTACTTTGATGGATCTAAATCCAAGGAAGGAGCTAGTGCAGGGTGCGTTCTCATTGATCAAGCAGGTAACAAAACTTTGATCGCTTGCTGGTTAGAATTTGAATGCACAAACAATACGGTCGAATACGAGGCACTCCTGCAAGGTCTCAAAAAAGCACTAGATTTGAGGATTCAGAATTTGAATGTCTTTGGTGATTCAAAAATTGTGGTTAGACAGGTAAAAAATTCTATCCACTGTTTATCTCCACACCTGAAAAGCTATTAGACTAAGGTATGGAATTTAATGAATAGGTTTTCTACGTTTAACATTAATTCTATTCCCAGATTGAATAATTTTGACGCTGATTTCTTAGCTAATGTCGCCTCAAAAAAAATTCCTGCAGAAGGCCTTTCCCTGAATGCATTTTCCGTCGAGTTGTTGTTCAGACCATCCATCCCGGACAACATCACAAATTGCAGAGTCTTCGACGATGATCAACAGATCATGAGTTTTCTACATATGGAAGAGACTTTCCAAGGAGCAGTTATCGATGAAGGTACCCATGACGAAAACCTTCGGGATTTTACGGTAATATCAGATCCAAGATCCTCGGAGTCTACATTGGATATGGTAAACTCTATCCCAAAATCTGTGGTTATATTAGAAAACTTTTATGATCTTCACGATAAATTAAGAAAATCAGTGAATTGTAAAACGAATAGTTCTTCCTTGACACATGAAAAAGTAAATTTAGGAACTAAAGATAACCCACAGTGCATCAATTTGGGGTTGGGATGTTCTGAACAAGAAAAGATAGAATTTATTAATTTGTTTAAGGAATTTAAAGATGTCTTTTCCTGGACATACGACGACCTAAATACCTTTGATCCTAACATCATACAACACATTATTCCCATGAAACCCCAGACCCAACCTCTTCAACAGAAGTTAAGAAAGATGCACCCAAAACTTGAACCAACAATCAAGAAAGAATTAAACAAACTCTTGAATGCTAAAATAATCTTCCCAGTAAGACATACATAATGGGTCTCTAATCTTGTCCCTGTAAGGAAATAGAGTGGTGGAATCTGACTATGTGTTGATTTCCGAAATTTAAAGCGAGCGTCTGATAAAGACAACTACCCTGTTCCTCCCATGGAACAGATCCTTCAACAAGTATCTGGTTCTGAAATATTATCGCTGCTGGATGGTTTTTCAGGGTATAACCAAGTCCTTATGTCTCCCCCAGACTAGCTCAAAACCACTTTTCGTACTCCATGGGGTACCTACGCTTATAGGAAGATACCCTTTGGGCTCATAAATGTCGGTGCCACTTTTTAGAGAGTGATGGATATCACTTTCTGCGGCTTAATTGATCAATCTATAGTAGTTTATCTAGATGATGTCACTGTCTTCTCAAAGAATAAAGTAGATCATCTAGCTCATCTAAGATATGTTCTATAGCGATGTCATAAGTATGGTATTTCCTTAAATCCTAAAAAATCTATCTTTGCAGTAGAACAAGGTAAGCTCCTCGGATTCACTGTATCAAATGAAGGGATGATTATTGACCCTGAAAGGACCCAAGTCATTTTAAAACTGTCCCCTCCCTCTTCCAAAAAGTCCATGCAAACTTTCTTAGATCAGATAAACTTTGTTAGGAGGTTCGTCCCCAGCTTTTCAGAAATGCTTAGACCATTACAAAATTTAATAAAAAAGGATGTACAGTACCATTGGGGACCTTTATAAAGTGAGGTTTTTTCCTCAATAAAAAAGGTTATAGTAGACGCTCCTTCTCTAATGAGCCCTGATTTTTTGCGAGACTTTACTCTCTGCACGTTTTCCTCTGATCGGTCTTATGTTGTTTTCCTAACCCAAAAGAATGTTGAATACAACAAAGTCCCAATTTCCTTTATGAGCTCAGCCTTTAAGGGAGCATAACTTAATTACCCAGCAGTGGATCAATAGGCTTATGCTGTTTTTAAAGTAGTAAAACACTTTCAATCTTACCTGCTGAAATCTAGGACAAAAATCATTGTCCCTTACCCTGCTGTCAAAAATTTGTTAGTACAGAAAGAACTGGGTGAAAAAGGGGAAAATTGGGTCACATCCTTACAAGAATATGACCTTGAAATCACTCTTGCTCAAATTATGAGAGGCCAAGTTTTATGTAAATTGGTTTTTGATTCAGCTATAGGATAGTAGAATGAAACTGATATGTTAATTCAAGATCAACATAACCAAAATCAAATCTATTGTGCAGAAAACCTTACTAGTCCTTGGTATGACGACATCAAGTTTTATCTTGTACATGAATTATCTCCCCGTCACCTTGATCGAAAAAAGAGGAGATCACTGAGATTAAAATCTGCTTCTTTTCAGCTGGTAAACGATATTTTGTTTCTCTGAAATTTCAACGGAATACTTATCCATTGTCTTGAAAAAGATGAAGCATAAAAATTCTTATTGGAATTACATGAAGGGGAAGCTGGTGGGCATTTCGGTGGAGACACCACTATCCACAAAGTATTAAGAGAAGGTTATTACTGGCCTACTCTTTTCAAATACGCCCATGTCTTATGCCGCAAGTGTGTGATCTATCAAAAGGCATCTGGGAAAGTACAAAAGTTAGCATTCCCACTACAGCCAGTTTCGGTAGACTCCCCTTTTCAGCAGTGGGGCCTTGATATTATAGGCCCAATCAATCTGGCATCCTTGCAGCAACATAAATACATCATAACAACCACAGATTATTTCACCAGATGGTCTGAGGCTACCCCATTAAAAGTGGTAAACACCAGCCAGGTAATATCTTTCCTAAATGCAAATATTATCACTCGTTTCGGTATCCCTGAATGCCTAGTATTTGATAATGCTTCATATTTTTCGTCTCTTGAAATGGGTGATTTCATTTTAGAAAAAGGAATAAAATTAAAGTATTTCACCAGCTATTACCCCCAAGGCAATGGTTTGGCTGAATCAACTGATGAAAACCTGATCAATATCATCAAAAGAACAGTCTCCAAAAATCATAAAAATTGGCATAACGCACTATTTAATGCAATTTGGGCTGATAGGGTGACTCCTAAAACTGTTATCGGTAATTTCCCCTTTTTCCTCGTTTACGGCAGGGAAGCGATTCTTCCACCGCATGTCCTTCTTCCATCTCTATAGTTAGCACAGAAGGTGCAAGAAGAAAACTATCCTCCCTTGTAAAGTTGGATTAACGCTTTGTTGAAGTTAGAGGAAGTAAGGGCTCAAGAAAAATGAAAACTGGATAAACATCAACTCATTGTCAAAAACTGGTTTGATTCCATTTCTGCCTCTGAAAGAAATTTTGAGGTAGGCGGTCTTGTCCTTAAGTGGGAAAATCCTCATGAGGGGAAAGGAGAACATACTAAGTTTCAAAACCTATGGTTGGGACCATTTTTAATTGCTGAAAAACTAGGTCCCAATTCCTTTCACCTGCAGAATTTGAAGGGACAACCAGACACCTTCCTGGTTAATGGCCAAGCTCTTAAAAAGTATTTTACCTGACGACTCTCCCATACACCTTTTGTAAATATTTTCTATTTTGGTTTCTTTTTTGTTTGTTTTTCTTTGCTGGTTTTTTTTTGTTTTCATTTATGTTTATCGGTCTTTATTTTTTAAACAAACATGCCTGCACCACGGGCTAGCTCAGACAAAGAAAACATAATACTTCCCCTAAAAAATAGCTACTAAAGGTTGTCAGAACATTAATTGTTGTATTTCTCTGAAATTGTAGCCTTGTTAAAGATGACTTTTTGTTTGAAAGGCATTTTCTCGGTTTCAATCTGCACTTGAAAGTATTCATGACCATCTTTAAAAAATATTTTTATGTTGTCCCTATTCTTTAAGAGAGAAACTCAATGATGTCTCCCTGTTCTTGAAAATTAGTTTTATTAATGAACTATTTTTGGATCTTGATGAAGGAAAACACGAAATTTTTTAAGGTCTGTGATATATCAAGGTGTGTTAAAAACTGGAATTTTCAGCGTCACCCCACTCTATTGAATATCTTTAAAAAATATGCCAAAATTTGAATAATGTTTCAGAGAGCTGTGGGAAGTGTTTGTAAACTCGCCAGGACATTGAACAGGTCTGTTGGAAGAGGGTAAATACATACATGAAGCCAAGACAACTTCGTCGGGGTACTAAACAGGCCTGCTGGCAGCGAAGCAATGTCAGGTAAAAGAAAATTCTCAGATATGAATTTCATTTTGGCCCTAAGCGTCCTTCATTCTGATATGAAATTTCTTGACAAGATATAGATGTCAGAGTGGGTTAATTGAAATCCCTGTCGAGGCTATGAATGCCTGCTGGTAGGAGTGTCACTATCAACAGTATTGGAGACATTAACTTAAACGTTGTGGTTTTCTTTTGCCAAGTTTGTCACCAGTTTTTGTTTCTTTAAAAACAAAAGTTATCTGAAACTGGACTGCATCATTATTATTTAAGATGTTCAAATGACTTTTCAGTTGTTTTTTGATTTGAAGTTTTTCATATTTCTCTAACCTGAACTCGTTCGTAATATAGAGATAATTGCTTCTCCCAGCATGTCACCATTGTTGGCAGCCCAATGATTTTCTTAAATTTTTATGTCAATTAAACAATCTATATAGTTGACTAACTAGGGTCATGAATTTTTATCACTCTTCATGAGCAGTTTCCAAAATGATAGTTGTAAGTTGTCACATTTCCCTATTGTCTATTTATGCTTTGTTTTCATGACTGAAAGCATGAAAACTTGTGACTGTGATTACCATTATGTTTTAAAATTTCATTGAAGGTAAATTGTTCATATAGTTTATTATGGAGTTTTTATTCCTTTCCATGAAGATGTTACTCTCTTTGTTTTGATCCTTTTAATTCCAATCATGCTTAAGATATTGATGGTTTTATGAGCAAAGGACCCCCACGATTTGATTTTTTTTGTATGGTTTTGGTTTGATTCTTGGCTACGTTTCTTTTACAAAACTTTTGATTTTTCGATTTTTGACTTACCCAAAATTTGTGATCAAACCCATGATGCATGCACTTATTTTCGTTTTAATGCTTTGGTCCTAGATCGTACTAAATGAAAAGGTGGCATACGATTTGCAGACTGCCATCATTTCTAAGGATGGCCTTGGGCTTCACAAACCTTCTTCACATGTATTTCAATTAAACGTCCATCCCATTGTATGAGTCTTTAAGGCGTTCAATGTTGGGCTTGGGGTTATAGCTCTATTTTGTTTTCACAAACCCTCCCTGTATGTTGTGTTTGTTTGATTACCCTCCCATCCAGTATGGCTCCTGTCATGAGAATTGAACCAAACAGTATCCAAACCCTGCTCTTATACAACGATGCCAAAGGAGATTTAGAGGAGAAGTGGTTGGCTTGTTTTCATTAGGAAGTTTTAGGGTTTCAATTTACAGGTTGCCCAAGAATTTTCTTTCTCCTTTGATGGTTGTAGAGAGAAAGTTGGTGATGTGCAACTGGAAGTTACCAAGGAGTTTCTGAGTCAAGCCACAAGGTTACCAGCAAGCGAACAAAGGTGGTTTAAAAACACAAAAGTGGAAGAAGTTCCTTGGACCCTGTTGTTTACATCTTGGAAAATAACAAGTTGTGATAAAGGTATGCCCATATCCCTCCTAAAAGATCGGTGGCACAATTTGCTCACTCTGGTAAAGCAATTTGTTACCTGTGAGGGATGTTTTGGGCTTGTATTTTTGTATCATTTACGTCTGCTTATGATTTTTATGGGTTTCCCTTTGAATATGCCATATTACTTACTAAGGAGTCTTTATAAAATGGGGAAAACATACAAAAAACAGCGGTCAGACTCTAGCCTTTTTCATCATGGCCTAGTTAAAATCCTGCTCACACATCAATTAGAGTCACAAAATGACAGTTGGGATTCGTTCATAACCCGAAATGGATATGGTAACCCTGATATGGGTGAGGTAGATAAACTCGTGGTAGAGGAGACCCTTGTCCACCCAATGGCTTCTCTTTCATCTTCCCATATTTGTGTCTCTTCCCCTAACAACGAACCCTTGATCGATCCCAAGGTCATTGAATAGGTTTGTTAGCATATTACACATCCAAATGACCGTGTTAAAAATGTAAAGAAACCTAGAGGAAAGAGATCTAAGAGTAATATTGATATCAATTTTAAAAACAAAAGAGTTGGAAGGCTAATTTCTAGAAGACTTCGTAGCAAATCAAATTCTCATCCGAGTTCAATCAATATGATCGAAGTTCATGAAAGCTCAGACTCTGAAATCGAGAGGTTCCTTACTGCAAAAGACTATCAGTCATCCAAGACACACCTTGATCGGCCCTATAATTTTGTTGACAATTTACCTCCTTTTCTTAAAAATAATCCAGAGTTTCCTGGTGACAAATTAATTAATGAATCCATTTTCGGTATGGAGGGTGCTCCGGTTCACAACCAAGTTTGTTCCCATGCAACCGTTGCACAGTAAAATTGTGAAGTCTGTCTATCATGGATCGATAGATATTATACTGATATCCCTATCCTACAGTCACGGGTTAAGGCTTTAAAGGATCAGATTGATGTTTTAACGAGTGAAAACCAAAGACTCGAATCTGTTATTCAAGGTTAAGAAAAGCGTATAAATACAACAGGCAACGTAGTATTTAAAAACGTGGAGGCCGCAACATCCATTGTGAATTCCAAGGTTACCTAATATGATTTGATTTCATTAGTTAGAGGTATGATTCTTCATTTTAAAATAGGATTATATTGTTAAAATTAGGTTATTTTATTTAGATTTCATTTACTATAATAACTAGCTATAGAATCGCAAGATTCTGTAGCCAGTTATGTTAATTCGAATTGTGTAAAGTAGTGGTTGAAAATGTATCTAAAATATTCTTATTTTCCTTTTCTTTCAGGATATTCAACAACCCACATCTGAGGTATCCTTGAGACCTTATAGTCATGCATTTTATATGGACATAAATGAACTGTTATTAGTTTTGGAGGATTTAGTAGAATCAGGGTGGTTGCATCCCCCTTTATTTTTGAAATAAATATTTGATCTCAGGAACAAAAACAGTTATCTTTCCTGAGGCCTTTATAAACCTATCATTTTGTAAAAAAAAACATCTTGGCCTGGGGCTGGAGTATGGACAATTACACACAGACTTGAATGGATCAGAATGCATATTACAGCTTTAGCTTTTGTGTATGATGTCTTAGTTTAAGTTATGTTTATTTCAATGTGATAATAGATGGTGATTTCTTTTGTATTCATTATTTATTATGAGTTGAAATAATTCATTTTTACATGTTGTCCATATGTCATGTTTCAGATACAATATAGGGTGATCATCGATTTAATTCAAATTACGAGATTTCTCTCTAATTTTCTATTGAATGTTTAAATACAAGTTCTTACAAGAAGATTTATCTCACTGTAGTTATTGTAAATCATAAGATCACTGTGACTGTCTCTGTTATATGGTCTATTATCAAAATTCAGTTTCCAGCATATTGTTTCGCATTTATTTGGAGCAATCTTAAAATTCGTTGCAGGTTTACTTCTCGGATAAGGTGGCTAGATACTCTCTATTGTATAGACGTTGGATGCATTAATAGGTTAGTCTGTTCTTTTATTTTATTTGCTTTCTTATTATAGAAGTTTTTGTATATAGTATAATTTTCACTATCTATATCTTTTTGTTTAATTAAGTAGTTTAATATTTGATTTTATGAATGCATATAAATGAGAAAACAAACCAAAAACAAATAGTATCTTCGCTTTCTTTATTATTGTCATTAAAATAATCATTTTATATTCGATTTTTATGAGTTCATATTAAAACTCGTGATTTATACATATTGTATATATGATAAATAGAACTATTATATAAAATATTATTTAGATAAAATGTATATATATATTTAGATGTACATATATATTTCAATTATTATTATTTAGTAAGTTATTGTATTTATTTTAGTTATTTTTCACTTTCTTTAGGACTTTAGATTGGCCAACAGAGCCATTAAACTCGTTAGACTGAATTAATCCAAACAACTTGGGTTAATTAGACAACCCCGGACCGGATTCACTCTTCTAGTTGACGAGCGGTCAATTTCGCCCGTGAACAGGTCGGTTGAGCTATACAGGGCTCTATTGTAGCTACGCTAGACATAGGGAAGGTTTCCATGCCATGTGCGAGGGTGCCTGGAATTATACATGTGTAGGATATGCACAATCATTCGATTTACGACCTTGGTTTGGCCATCTGTCTGGGGGTGGAAGGTCATGGATTTGGTGAGCTTGGTGTCCAGCAGTGACCAGAGGCTCGACCAAAATGTGCAGAGAAATCAATTGTCTCGATCTGAGACAATGGTTTGTCGGATTCCAAAATGTACCCAGACTCATTCAAAGAAGATCTTCGTAGTGGCCTCTTCTTTGATGCTCTTCTTCCAGGCAACCAGATTCGCCATCTTAGAAAAGTGATCAACAACCACAAAAACACAGTCATTTCCCCATTTGGTCAACGGGAGGCCCGACATGTAGTTCATTGAGATGGATTCCCATGGCCTATCAGGAGTAGGAAGAGGGTTGTACATTCCCTATTTCTTACTAGTCGGTTTGGAAATAGAGCAGGAAGTGAAAGACCTGATATACTTGTTGACCTCCTGTCGAAGTTTCGATTCGTAGAAATGTTTTTGTAGCATCGCCACTATCTTTTTGATGTCGAAGTGTTCTTCCACTCAACTATAGTTGGCTTCCCATATAAGCTTCACTCTCACTTGATGGAAAGAAGATATGGCCAAGACGACAGAACAACCCATCCTGAAGATGGAAATTCTCAACAACTGCGTTTGCACCCAACATTTGGTAAGTGGTGGCGAAGTCTGGGTCTCTCTCATAGATTTGGGGCCATCCAGAGGTCTCATGGCCATAAGAGTCTAGCACTGTGGTGAGTGTCGTGACTGGCGGTTTGCTGAGGCAATCAATGACACAGTTGATGCTTCTTGTTTTATAATTGATGTTGAGGTGGAATTGTTGCAAATATGTGGACCACTTTTGATGGAAGTCATTCTACAATTTTCCTTGTGTCTGCATGAACTGCAGTGGCTTATGATCAGTGTAGATGATTGTCTCCTTCCCAAGAATGTAATGTCTCCACTAGAGTTACGCTTGCAGAATGGAGTACATTTCTTTATCGTAAGTAGGGTACTTATGGACAACATTTGATAATGTCTCACTATGATAGGCCATAGGGTGGTCGTACTTAGTGAGAATGGCACCCACATCATAGTCTGAAGCATCTGTCTTGATATCAAATGGTTGTTGCAGGTATGGTAGTGAAAGTATTGGGGATGATCACAAGCATTGCTTCAAATCATCGAATTCTTTTTGTTGGGACTGGCCCCACGCAAATTTATCCTTACCACCACCCCTGGTTATTTGGCTGAGGGCCCATGCAATATGGGAGAATCCCAACATGAACCTGCAATAGAAATTGGAAATGCCCAAGAATCTCTGAAGATTAGTGAGTGTGGTTGGGGCTAGCCAGTCACGGATGACTTGGATCTTGGTTGGATCCACATGTACGCCATGCTAATCAACAATGTAGCCCAGGTAATGGACCCTGTCCATGTCGAAGGATCATTTTTCCAAGTTGGCATATAGCTTGTGCTTTCGTAGGGTGTGCATAACTTGTTGAATATGTTACAAGTTCTATGCCCAAGTCTTGTTGTAAATGAGAGTGTCATCCAGATACACCACTACAAAAGTATTGGTGAATGATCGAAGGATATCATCCATCATTCTCATGAAAGTGGTTGGAGCATTTGTCAAACCAAAGGGCATGACCAACCATTCAAAAAGGCCTTCCTTTGACTTGAAGTTGGTCTTTCATACATCTGTATGTTCTATCAGGACCTGGTGGTAGCCAAATTTCAGATCAATCTTGTTGAAGTATTTGGTCCCTGTGAGTTGAACAAGGAGGGTGTCGATTCGGGGAATCGGGTATCGGTTTCTGACTATGATTTAATTCAGATCTCGATAATCAATGCAGAGTCACTAGGTTCCATCTTTCTTCTGTACCGGTATGATTGGGCTCCCACAAGGTGATGAGTTGGGACGAATGTGCCCCTTGTGAAGCAGTTCTTGGATATTTCGCTTGATCTCCTCATTCTCTAATAGAGAGCGGTGATAGACTGGCCCATTGGGAAGAAATACGTCGGGGGCAGATCAATGTGGTGCTTGACCTGACAGTGTAGAGGTACCCTGGTATGTGAGGAGAAGATATCTGAGTATTCTTCCACTACATTATCTACTTGCTTCTGCTCTATGGAGAGGTCGTCCATAGAGACCCTGGATGTGGCTATGATCTTTTGCTTATTCCGAGAGTGAATCACGAAGAAGACAAACTTCCCCGTCTAAGATATGACCTTCCTGCATTGCTTAGCAAAGATCAAGGAAATATCACTAGGTGGGACTGCCTTGTACAATTTCTTGTTCAAAGTCATAATAACACTACGAGGCCTAGACTCATATACAACATGATGTTTCCATAAATAAGGTTGGCCCAAAAGAACATCAAAAACTTTGAGAGGAGAAACATCACACAATACCTCGTCTTTACGGGGCTTGATGTCGTATGACATTCGACACTGTTGGTTGGCGCGAAGATCACTTCCTTGGCAGAGCCATCTAATGGTGTAGGGTTGTGGGTGTGGCGTTGTCGGCAGGGCCAACCGCTTGATGACCTCTGCTGAGATGAGGTTATTCTGGCTACATCTATAAACGATGAAGTGCATTGGGGTTCCTTTTACCCACATATGTCAATGGAAGAGGCACTCTCCTTCTTCTTGCTCGTCTAGTTCACCAGGCTGGAGCTTGGTGGTAGCAACGGTGGCACTGGGTTCTACGTCAATGATCTGTCTTCCCCTTTCTAGTTCTGACTCAGAGTCAAAAACCACATCTGATTTAGAGACTTTCAATTCGGCCACCAACGACTGATTTAAGCGGCAGTCAGTAGTGTTCTTCCAAGGGCTCTTATAGAAGTCACACCACTTCCTGGTATATTTATTTGTCTTTCTGGTGTCCTTCTTTGCTTATAGCTTAGACTGGTTGTCCTGATACCATCCATATTTTCTCTGTGCTTTTTTGGGGGGTTGGATCCTCCCTTTCCTAGATTTTGCTGGGAGGGGTTCCCAGGCCCAAATTGCTACGTCTTTTGTTTGAGCTTCTACTTGATTTTAACGACATATCGGTAGGTCGTGCCCAAGGATGAGATGTACAAAAATTCCATTTCATTATGGATGTATCTATGCAGGGCACCACGATACTTGAGAACCATATGTCACTCTGAATATTTGATACCCAACTTGGTGCACAAGGTATGGAAGATGTTTGTGAACTCTGGCACTGCTTGGTCTCTTTCTTGTCTCAATGTGGTCCATTTTGTATACAAGTCATCATAACTTCCAACAAGGTAGTATTGTTCCTTAATATCATCCCTGAAGGATTCCCAAGTGGTTGTGACTATAAATAATGAGAGTTCCTCTTTTTCCTTTTTCTCATAGAAATTTTCCCACCAATATTTGACATGGGGAACAACTTTGAGGAGTGCAAAAGTAATATTTTCTCTATTTGAAAATTTATGGATAGAAAAATACCCTTCTATTAGATTCAGCCACTTGTCTATAGCATTTGTTTCTATCTGACCTTCAAATACACAAATATCAAATTTGATATGTACCTTGAAAGGGGCGGCTCCTCCGCTCGAAGAAGATGCGTCGCTTGTTGGTAGTCGCCGAAGGATTTGCGCAAAACTATCCATCATCTGGTTCCTTTGTTGTGTGAGGGATTCCTTAAGAAACATTTTGAAAGGATCTCCTGTCCTATCATCTTTCTTTTCTCCTACCATGAGAGGTCTCTTGGGCATGCAATAGCTTTTGTCCTCAAGAGAAACAAGCTCGAGACCCAATTCTTTGTACTCCAACCTCGTTGGGGACATGCATTAAGACGACAAGGAGAAGACCGCTCTAATACTAATGATCTAGATTTTATGAGAAGAACAAAATGACTACAGATTATTCATAGATGCTTAACACAGAATAACAGAGATACAGTAAAACTGGTTTTCTATTCAATAAGGAAATAAACTGAAACTGTAAAATGCAGCGGAAAACAAGCTTGCTGGAATGGTGGCAGCTTATCTCTAAGAAGAGATGTGAGGGTTGCACTCATTCGCAAGAATATGGTTACAATGAGGCTCTGAAGGCCCTTTTACAATAAACAGGAATGTCAAAAACCCTAGACATCCAAAAAACGTAACCCTAGGAGATGAAGCGCCAAAATTCATGTGGGCCTCGTTTGGGTAAGTCAGTACATCAACTTCTTGGGGTTGTAACGTTTGGATACGATCTTCGTTTGACATGCTCAATACCTTGTTAGAAATATCTATCTGAGGACTACAATTTTGGTGTGAGAAACATCGAAGTAACTTTCATGTTTCTCCCCGTTTTCCCAAAAAACGTCGTTTAGGGCCTCAAAACGGCTCAAGAAGTTCAGGACCCGAAAAGCTGCTAAAAATAGTAAATTACCAAAATTGCCAGAAAACTATTTTGACCCAATTGGAAAAGGTGGGTGGCCACCGATAGCCACCTGGATCACCTAGTGCGTCAAATTCCAAAGGACTAGGCACAATCTAGGGATCAAATGATTCATAGGATTGATATGCCATAGTCAAGATAAATATTGATCATGGCAATATGTTGCGAAGTGGGAAGAAGCAGTGTGGGAAAGGTACCCATAAGAAAAGAGTCTTTTAAAATACCTACTCCTACAATTTCGTAAGTGATCTTGGAATCTTCCAAAAAAGGAATTTTGTTGGTTGCGGAAGTGTGAGAGTCGGGGGTGCAGTAATCTACCTGATCAATAGTCACAATTTTACCTTGATAGGGGAATTGTACACATCAAAACACCAATGAAGCGACGACAGTCATAGAATAAAACCAACTTCTTCCTAACAACAATTTGTAATCGAGGGGAGCATAGACTAACTCAACATCTACGGAGACAGTCTTTCCTCCCAATTGAATAGCTAAGGACTACAAGAGCCCATGAGGATGAAAGGCTCGCCCATCGAATGCTCGTAACATAGTAGGGGATTTATTAAGACCAGGTGATTTCAACCCTTTCCAACAGGTTAAAGACATGACACATGTGTAGGATCCCTCATCCAATATTGTGCGATAAATATGTTGATTGTGGAAAAGAACATCGATCTGGAAAGAAAGCTAGTGAGAGAGTCATGATTTGAAATTATCGAGGTTAAACGTGATATTATTAGATGACTCAAGATCTATTTCTCCAATGGTGGACAAGAGAGTTCTACGTTGACTAGGGAAATGTTGTAGAACTTCAAGAGCTAACATAGCATACAGTGCTTGGGCCAAATATTCAACGATGTTGTGGTTTTGGGCAGCACGTGAACTAGGATTAAAAGTTGACTTGAGAATAATTCTCTTTGGTGGACATAAGATAGAGTCGAAAGTAAGTTTCTCAATCTGAAGTGGCCCATCTTGAGGAGTAACGATGGTGGATGGTGGATCTAGTATAGTACCGTTAGCGACCTCTTTATCCAGTTTAGTCGGAGTATCATATGTGGTAGTATAAGTGGTTAAATCAATCCCATTAAACATATAAATGTGTGCACTCAATGAATATTCCTCACTAGGAGGGTGATGTTGATTGAAACCTTCTAGAGGAGTAGGGGCTTGCGAAACCAAGTATTGTTGCTGAGGAAAAGGCTATGTCAACATAGTGGGTTGGGAATTTCCTTTAAAAAGTTTTGCAACTTCGTCACAATGACGACAGTCTCATGTGTAATGATGCCACCACAAATGAGACACAAAAAATTTGGTTTTTGTTGTGGTTGTTTCTCAGTAGCAGGTGGTTGAGTTGGTGTTTTTGGATTTTCATTGTGATTATTGTTCTTTTTTGGTTTATTTTTCGTTTTCTTCTTCCCCCTTGATTGTTGTGTAGTATCACATTGAACTGCATTCACCTCAGATGTTTGAGTCATGGGGGAGGTGGATGAGAGTGAAGTCGAACTAGAAATGGGTGCAGGAACTAAGTGATTAATTGATCCAGCTGACTGTGATGGATATTGTGTTTTGATGACACTGATAATTCCATCTGCATGAGCTGTGGAAGATGGTTTTTAGGGATTAGTCAATGTGCAAGGATAATTTGGTATAAATTCATACAAAGTAACATATTGGGAATAAACCAAGTCGAGGTATTGGGCTCGAGCAATGGATTCCTCCTCAGTGACAACACCACCCATGGTGACATCACGAGCAATTGGAGGTAAAAGGGATTTAGTGAACCATTCGTCCAACAATTGGTCAAGAATGGTTTCTTTGATCAACATTCATCATTGTCTCCACTCATGAATGTGATCAGAGATATGTACGGAGTTAGTTTGACGAAGGGAGGTCAATATTTTTGTACCAATATCGTAATGGATGGGTAATTGAAAATGTGTGAGAAAATCCATGGAAAGAGAGTTAAAATCTTGAAAGGTACCGCGTTGGAGCTCAATGTACCATTTGTCTACTGAACCCGTAAGTGTGCACTGGAAAATATGTAACCATATGTAATCATACATAAGTGAGTTTGATGAACACCATAGATGAAATTTCATAGCGTGGTTGTCAAGGTATTCGCCAAGTTTACCGTCAAATTTTGGGATTTCGAAAGGTAATTTAGTAGGAATTACTGGCCAAAAAGGAAAGTGTAATATGGGATCATTTGTCAACCATGATAGATCTGGTAGATCTAGCATGGCTAGGAATGGTAGTTGTCGAATGACCTGAGGATGATGCTGGGATGGCATGGGGACACCAATAGGACCGTAAACTAGTTTAGATGGATAGTTGTAGCTAGTAGGCCCTCCTATGTACTGTTGTTATTGACCAACATAGGTAGGATTCATCTGTTGAGGAACAATCATGAAAGGAGAAGAGAAACTTGTTTGGACCTGGAGAGGATAAATAATATATCCCGTGGGAGGATATGTCATTTGATTAGACTGAGTTTGATAAACAGTTTTACCTTGAAGGGGGTAACAGATTGTCCTTGAGGAGGGTAAAAAGCCATCCCTTGGAGCGAATAAGATTGTTGTCCTTGAGGAACCCAAGTGGGATTTGGGACCCCAGGAAAGGTTGTCCAGAATATAATACAGAAGGATTAGGATTCGGTATTCCTCCTTGTGGGTTGGGGTATGATGACCCTCCTTGATATGGTTGATGAAATGTACCTCCTTGGG
The DNA here is from genome assembly GCA_009831015.1 of Picea engelmannii. Classification (NCBI taxonomy): domain Eukaryota; kingdom Viridiplantae; phylum Streptophyta; class Pinopsida; order Pinales; family Pinaceae; genus Picea; species Picea engelmannii. The sequence goes on from ML789255.1 coordinate 69,462, forward strand.
GTGGTCCCCAAGATTGTGGAGGGTTTTCAGTGAAAGAGGGTTGGCTCCCTATTATTGATTGGTAAAAAACTAGGGTTTGACCAACAAAAGGGGGTTTTCCTCCAGTGGGTATGTGTAAGGGTAGTTGTTCCCTGGGTGGGATGGGTGTCCTAGATGATGGTTTCCCCCCGGTTGGGACTTCTCCCCTAGTTGAGTGTACATGTGTGGTAGGCTTTTGCATTTTGTGATGCACAGGTGTCCCAACAGGGTTCTGTGGAATATAAAGAGTTGTAGGTTGAAGAGGTGGTGTAGTAGGAGTAACTGTCAAGGTACAATGTATATGAATAGGAAATGTGACTATGGTGTTATTTTGAACTTGTACTGACATGGAAACAATATTTACTACTTTTTCGATGGGATGGTCAATAGTCTGACTGGATGGTATGACCTCGGCACCAACATAGGTAAGAGGGTCAAAAGGTGGTCGACTAAAATTGATTTTTTCATAAATATCATGTCCTGATGGAATTCTCCATATAAAACAAACAGGAGTTTGTTGCGGATTGACCATGTTAGGAGGACGAACATGATTCATGTACTCGTCATTAAAATCCAGTTGTGTGGACTCCATATTGGTCTCAGTATATGGCCTAAATGGTAGCTAAGGGTAATCCTTTGCTACAACGTTATCGGAAGAGTCCAAACAGAGAAGGAGTGTCTCAATCGGAACTTGCAAACCTGGGTTAATAGGAAGGGTTCCTTCCTCAACCTTAACCAGATCTCTCTCGGGATTCCTTAAAAAAGGAGTAGCATCACTCCTAATGTCTGAATGGGTCAAAACCTCTTCATGATAAGTGTCATTAGGTGAGTTAGGAGGTAATGGTTCGTAGCCTTCTAGAGACAACCCTTGCATCCTATGTGATCTACGAAGACCTTTATCATCTAGAGTCTCAATTTTGAAAGACAATTAAGTAAATAAACAACACTCACTAAAAATCTAGAAAAACCAACAAGAAAACAATGCCTTCTATTAATGAACGTACTAGTTGGTGATGAAATCCAATATCGTGTGATCAAATTGAGAAGGAGATATGATATGAGTGGGTGGATCAGTTACGTTGGTGACCTGCTTAACAGACTTACACCTTGGTGCAAGATTCCTCATGTTTTTACCCATAGGTTACCATCCAAGGATCCTGAGTGAGTTTGACCAATGTCTTTTCTAGGTACAACAAAGAATTCCCTTCATTGTCACCTTGTGTACGGACCTTAAATATTATGGCTATTAAGGACACCAAATTACAGTTAGCCTCTGGGAAAGTATAGTCAATAGTAGAGTCCAAACGTATGGGCAAGATATCAAGTCTGAAATCCTTAAAGAGAACTAAGGACAATTGGACCGATAAAACTCTAGAGGACCTCGAACGGATTCAGAATTCACGAAGCTCCGAGACCAAATGAAGATAGTTGAACCTCAAGAAGAACCCCCAATATATGATATTACTACTATGAATGGTTAAGCCTCAGAGGGATAATCTTCATTGTTCTCCCGAACAGGACCTCGTGCCTAACCCCTGTGTGAAAGGGGGATCTCAGCTATGCTTATACGAAAATTTGGCTTACTCTCCCTATTGCAAGACTCTGATTTTGTCTTTAATGCTTTGGAGAGTTATTCTCACATCCTATTCCAAAGTGCTAGTCCTGGTCTATTCTTGGTGTAATGATTTTAGGGGATAAATTTCGCTCATGGGTTAATTTTCCATGGTTTTTCCAAAAACTAGATTCGCTATTTTAAAAATGATTCTCCCAAATTCTATAGGCTAAAATTATTTTACCTTAAAAATCACCAAAATTTTATACAAAACTATATAAAATACTCAGAAATTTGAATATTTTTACAAAAATATAGCCAAACATATATAGTTGACATATGAAGGATTATTAAGATTCACCAAGGTTTCTACATTTTAAAATAAATTTCCCTCCTTAAAATCATCCCTGGTAAAGAGCTTAAAAAGAAAAAGTTTCTAGATTGATTCTTAATTAGTGTTTATTTTAGTGGTTGTTCTTTACACAAAGGTAAATGAGAGAGAAACTAATGATGTTACGAATTGAATCCAAAAGAAGTAAAAGAATGATAAGAAAATGTTTCTTTCGATGAACTTCTATTTACGGGAAGGAAAAGATTTTCTTTATTTCACTACCAAACACAAGAATGAAAAAACTTCATGCAATTTGTTTTCAACAAGAATCCAATTAAGTGCTAAATTGTAAATAAATCTTGTTCGGTACCCAAAAACCAATGAAAAAAATATCCTTTTGTTTGATTGTAAATGTGAATTGAATGATTCACTTATTGTTTCATGTTTCAATAATAAAAATATATTTCACTATTATGACTTTCAAAAACAATGGGAAGAAAAATCACACAAACAAAAGGTACTCTCAACAGTCAATAAGAGATAAAAAAAAAAATGATTCAAAGAAAATCACCAAAAAAAACAAAACACACTTCAGAAATCTTCTAGAAATGGATAAAGGTTGGAGATCAATTAAAAAAGTAAATATATTATTGAGTTTCCTTATAACAATATTTAATCGATCAGATGAACGAAAAAGCAGCAAAACGAACAAAAGTTTTGAAGAAAAAAGGTTGATTTCGCGACAAGGAAATACAACACAAAATCCAATCAAAGATTAAAAAAGTTAAAAGAAACAAGTTGTAAACCCAACAGAAGACATAAACAGATAGAATAGGATCTGATTTAGAGGGAAACACCAAAGAACTACACCCAAGAAAAAGTCATTCAACAATTTTTCAAGGTGAGTAAAAATCGACGCTATGGTAATAACAACACTAGAGTGGTACAACCCTCCTTGCCATGCTCTAGGGGAGCACCTATAGGGAAATCATTGCTATGACTAGAACTAGAGAGGGCACAGGTTTTGAAAAAACTTTGGAAAAACCCAGAAAATGAAAAACTCGGGAACTTCGATCAAAATACTCTGTAAGAAAACTTTTAGCCAAGAAAATAGATGTATGGATTGATCAAATCAACAAAGGAGATCCCCAGTGGAGTCACCAAATTTATGTTATAGGAAAATCCCCCTACGAATAGGTGAATGTCCCCATGGATTCTAGACCCCTACTACCAAGACAAAAAGTTGCAAATGGACACTAACATCCCTTTAAATATAGTTAAAATAATCAAAAGAAATAGAGGGATAAGGTATGATGTACCTTGTTTCTAAGATTGTCCTCACTTAATCCAATCTGAACTTGATCTCTAATCTCCTTAGAAAGAAAAAATGCCTACAATGCAACGGACATCGAAGAAAAAAAAGGCTTCCTACTCTACCAAGATTAGTTTAAACCAAATTCATCCATAATAGACAAGCATATGCAATAATACACAAACTTGAAGGAAATAGGCCAAGCATATATTAATGAGAACATTAAAAAGACACTTGCAATCTGTAGATGCAGTTGCAACAACCTCTCCAAGTGCTCCTCGTCCAACCCCTTGCTCAAAATATCCATGATCAGAATGACAATACTTTTGTTGATTATTTTCCTCTTCTTCACCATGAAAATGCCTCCCTTTATAGGCTTTGAGAGGCTCAACCACCTTGGTTATATTTAAGATAAGTTGAGGATATGACTCCATCAATTGTGGACTCTCCATTAGATGCAGCCTAAATCTTACATTCGAGCCAAACCAACTTGAATCACCTCTAGTTGTCCTTAAAGAAAAGGGGGTTTTCTTCCCATGATTTTCTCAACCAATCGACACTCCTTCAAAACGGGAAACAAGGCGATGCAACGCTCCCTGCTAGATGGACAGAGAGCATTAGCGCTCCTTGCATATGAGGATGGGAGCGTTGATTTTCCAAAAAATGATCAAGATGACCAATTCTCAAGGAAAAATACTTTGTTTAGTTTGTCAAATGATGTGGCTTCTCCTTCTAGCATGTTCTAGAGGATGTATCAAATGTTTCCATGGTGTCTTTCGCAATGTGACATATGCAGAATGAAAATGTGACATTTACGACACTTGTCACAAATGTGCGACACTTGTGACACTTGCAACAATGATAATGTGACATTATCAAAGTGAGGAATTTTGACATGTAACACCGTATTGATGTAAGACAATAGGTTTTGGTTATAACCAATGGTGGGAAAAACATTGTCCATATTGGTAGGTGTCATGGGCTTGTAATATGCAAGTTGATCCAAATTAATGATTTTTCCATCATGAGGAAATATCATGGTGAGGAAGACTAAATATGATACTACCTTCATGTAATGAATATAGAAACATCCAAGAAGAATGTTTAATCAATCAAAGAGTCATTAAATTATATGTTCATCAAGATAAGTTTTCATGCTAGTTCAATGAAGACATTTCCAAAGATCCCTTCAAGTTTAGAATGAAATCCATTGTAAGTATGGAGAGTGACAATGGATGAGATCAACTATGTCTATCCTAACTTACTTTACACCATGGTGGACATGAAACATGTAGAATCACCTTTGTTAATGAAAAAGTGATGTGTGATAAAAAAAATTTATCAAGATAGGGATTTGAAACACAATAGAGGGGGTAGTCTTGGCTCAAATTTGTCTACATCAAAGGTCACTAAGTGTGAAATTGGTGGATTGATTATGACCAACACTATTAGTAAGGATATCACTAGGAAGTATAGGTTTGAAAAACCTCGAGTGTTGATTTGGGTATAGGTGTTGATGTGAGTAATCAACGATACTACATATATGTGTACCCCTCACATGTTTTTCATGTGTATCTTAAAGTAAAATTACCTTTGGTACAAGAGGTTTTGTGTCAACATTAGGTCGAGGGATTTGAAAGGTATATTTGGTTGAGGGTTGAGTGTTATTCAATTTGGTGAGAATAGGCTCAAGATTTTCACAATCATGGTTGCAAGTTTGAAGGTGAATATGTGTTGAGTTCATGCAAATGATCTCAAACAAAGGGTCTCCTAGTTGTGAAAAATTAGAAAATTGAGATGGGGAAAGGGTCTCCTATTGGTTAGAAAATACACTTGCCTAGATGAAGGGTTTCCTAGTGCTATTATTTTTGAAGGATTACGGATGAGTTTCTAATGCCTTCAAACTGAGACACTTGGTTATTTTAAGGGAGTGATGAGTATAATTCCTATATTAGTTGCAAAGTGCACAAAGGAAGCTATTTCGAAGTTGTTTGTACTTTCCTTGCTTAAGTGTGTGGTTTTGATTAAAATTTTGATTATGTTTTGCAATGTTAAGACTACTCCCATCATTAGTATTCTTATTGGGTGGATTTCCCCCTTGTCCTTGGTTCTATTTATAGTTCTTTTTGTGATTCTTCTTCTTCCCTTGTTCTATGAATTCATGGGAATGGGTGGGTTTTGTTATGAAAAATAATACCCTTATTCGGAAGAAGATGGTTGAACAAGATTAATGTCAGATGGGAATAAGGGAATTCATGGTTGAAGATCCTCATAGGGGACCAAGGAAAAGGTAATATGGATTTTGATGTGAGGGTCCACCATAATATATTCTTGGACTATACGATAAATACAAGAAACCATTGGAGGGTAACCCATTGCATGAGGGGTTGTGTATATGTTGAGAGGGATGAATTCCTAAGTGGGCCATAATAGCCAATTGATGTGAAGTTTTTGATCTGTCGTAAGGGATGTTGGGTTTGACATCTGGCATATTATGATGCTTGTATGAATTGTTGGGTTGAATTTAGAAGTGTTGTCTCCACTAAAATGTTTGACATATTGACTAGTGCTAGGTGATAAAGTACTTTGGCCAAAGTTGTTGGTAGGGTGTGCAAGGGACCTAATAACATTATTAGAAACATGAGATATATTGGTGTGGATTTTCAAAAGGATGATTTTGAGGATCATTAGGAATTACTAAGTATAAATACCCTAACTAGGCTAATCAAGGTCGAAATGTTGCAGCTTAGGGATTTCCTTGTTTTAATACTAAGGCATAGTACTAGCCACATCATTGGCAATAATGGAAGGGAGATATTTTATAAACCAATAAAAAAGGAGAGGTCCTTTGAGTTTTATATTACACAAACTACATTGTTGTTTCCACTCATGGATATGATCTATGATATATGTAATAGTTGTTTGGAAACAATTAGTTAGAATTTTTACCCCATTTTCATGAAGGACTAATAAATTGGAAAAAGGTCAAGAAAGCTTTGGTTGTTGACTAAAAAGTGGTATTTCCATCAACAATTTCTTCAATGTACCATTTTACGGGCACCCCTACGATGGTGTGCTAAAAAAACCTACATTATATAGAATATTTGATAATATAGTTGGACTAGCACCATAGATGAAAATTCATCACATAGTTTGGTAGATCCTCACTAAGTCTACCCTTGAATTTAAGAATGGTAGATGAAAACATTTTTGGCATGTTTGGAAAAGATGGATCATGGAGGATAGGGTCATTGATGAGTTTTTCCAAATCAATGAGATTCAAACTAGCCATATAAGGCAACTTGGGCCCAACCATGATGGATGGGATAGTGGTTAATGATTTAGATCGAGATGAACTCAATGTAGAAAAGATAGTCGAGGACAAGATTAACAAAGATGTTCTCGATGCAATTGAACTCTAATTTAGGTTTGAAGAGTTTGAAAAACGCCTCATTAGAGATATGGAAAGAGTATGTATCCCTCCTAGCAAATGAGGGAGGCCACAAAGCCTATGATAATACCTATGTGGTTGGGATTTCACTATAATGCAAAAAAAATTAAATCTTTCTAAACAATGAGGTTATAGGTAAATGAAAAGTGAGAAAGACAGTAGAAATTTCAAAGTAATGTATCTAAATTTGAATTATTTTCTTATATGGTGGAACAAATGGTTATTACACGTGTTTTTATTTGCAAAAATATGTGGTTTTTGATAACAAGGTTTTCACACCATTTTTGAAAAGTAAAAGAACAATATTAAGACTGTAGAAATTCTCACACAAATCATAAATCATAGTTGAGCCTTTTAGTTGTCTCAATCGACAATAATGAAATCCAACAAATAATGTAATAAGTGAAGATATGATAAAAAAATTGGTAGTGAATCACCCTAGGGTTAAAGGTATAAGAGGGAAACATGTATCTGTCTCAGGTGCTTCCCCAAAGAATGTAATAAGTGAATAAGTGATAAAAAATAGTGGTACTCAATCTCCCTAGGGGTAACAGTCCAAGAGGGAAACATATATCTATCTCAAGTGCTAAAATCCCATGAAATCCACTTTGTGATAAACCTAAAATTTAATGTCTATGATATCTCTTTCTAGATCGTGGACAAGGGGTTATTGACTTCTAACAATGAACAAGGAATGAGTGTGACTTAAAAGACTATTGGTGCATGCCATTTTGGAACAAAATTAGAGGAAATGTTGATAAGGATAGGGATGAAAATTGAAGATTATGCAGTTAGGCAATGGACCAAAGAAAGAGTGTGTGCCATAAAAATTGGAAAAATAGTGCCAGGAAACTAAGAAAGTCAAAGATAGGAAAGAAAGATATGGATCAACAAGGAAAATAGTTGGATTTTGGACCAGCCACGATCAAGGAGTTAGAAAATTCACAAATCTAATCCACCTAGGGTTAGTGGGTTAGGGTTTTGGTCAATTTTGTAATGGGTAATTAACCCCTTTTTGTAATATAGATATATTGTTGTGAGAGAGGGGATGGTATCATCTTAGAGACATACAATCAGAGAGAGAGATACATGATTGTGAATAGTAGAGATATATTAGATCAAGAATTGTAATTGAGGGGAAGTTCATAGGTCATGGGATGTGGATCCTATTACGATCTTTCCATCCTTTGAGTGGAAGTATGCAACTTATGAGGGTTATTCCATAGGACTTCTAGGTCGGAGAAAGAGATGTAATGAGCACAGTGTTGTAACATTGATGTAGAATAATAAAAGATCCAAGACAACCAAATCTTAATGGACGTATCCCAAGGGGGGTGAACCACGGTAAATTTTATGTCTCTGTGTGGAATGACTATGTTATTTCTTGAAAATGTTTAGTTATGATGAATGGATTAATCTGTCAGTAGAAAAATCCAGTGCACAATAGAATAAGCAAGATATTTACTGCAGAATAAAACCTAAATGAATGCAACTACTTACTGAATGGTATATATAATATATAATGATGTATTGATGTAATAGAATAATAAGTATTATGTGTTTTTAGGTAGAAATATTGTCCCTTATCCCCACAAAAGTCTCCCTTCCAAGACTGCAAACATTTGGGTCCTGCAATCACCCATAATACATCTCGGGTGAGACTACATTGTGCACTCTCTGCATAGTGTTTCCTTCTGGTCTTCAGAAGGGTCGATGGTTTTCATGGTTTTGTTGGAAACCTAAAGTAGAACCCAGGTCATCCCAAAAAGATCCAATAAATGGTTCCATTATCGGTTGGAACCCAAAAGAACAAATTGGAAGGGACTTGTTGAGAAGGACAGTGAAGAGAATGAAGTATTAGAAGGGGATGCTCAGATCGTGCAACCAAACTAAACATTATATTGAATGATGGTTGACAAAAAAAGAGCTCAAATTTCCACAGAAAGACAATAGAAACCCTAATTATACACCACGACAATATTTGGAGAAGTATGTATTCACTGATATTCATAAGACATTTTTCTATGAATTTCCAAATTTGTTGTAGGAGTGGATACTGAAATTAAAATACACTCATCTAACTAACCGAATAATACCAGTAGAATGGACTACCGAAAATATTGTGCATCTACAAAAATTCAACCTCAAATTCATGCGCGTAGTCGATTTTTGGCTAGACATCATCATTTCAAGATTCATTACCAAGTTTGTAGTCGATATTGAAAAATCTTACACTGCTTTAGAGGACGAGTTTTTGAAGGGTGCAATAGGAAGGTATATTATATCACTCTATACTTAAATCAAGAATTTACTACATGATAAAGGTGTGATGACAATAGAGTCTGACAACTAAATAAATCTGCGCACATGGGGAGACTGGGGGAATCACTAATAACAATATGAGACATGGAGAGGGACATATATAGAGGTAAGAAGAAGGAAATGATAGACCCTATTATGATGGATGAAGAAAAAATCAAGGAAATAATGGACAAAGAGGGAACGATGTGTAGTGGAAGACCCTACCAATATAATATTAATAGGAAAAAGAGGGTGATAGCCAAGAGGGAAGGCTTGGAAAGTGATGAATAAGAGGTAGATTATCTCTGTGCTACAGAGAATATTGAGGAAATATTGTGCCCCACATATGACAGAAAAACCAAAGTTCAAGGGTCCATCGTAGAAGAAGGAACTCAAATCTATATCATAATTAGTGTGGAACCCACAACCCCATGTTCCACTAAAACATCTGAAAAGAAATAATATTTTAGAAAACCATTAATTAGTAGTAGAAGGTGTCTAATAGGTCAAGGGAGCATTGGAAGTATGAGTTCAACTAGAAGTAGTCAGTTATATACACCGCGTGAAAGAAGCACCACAAATTTTACAATGGCAGGAATAGATTTGACCATTCGGTTACCAGAATTTCATGGAGAAGGGTCGAAGGACCTAGAGAAACATCTATTTATCTGTGAAAATATTTGGGAAGCTAAACAGATCATGTATGAACACAAAAAAGTGGCTCATCTCGCAATTACATTCAAAAACCATGCACTAGATTAGTTTATGAGCCTAGCATTGAACAATCCACAAGGAGCACCTACAACTGTCACAGGTGTAAATAAGGCACTAATCAATGAATTATAGCGATCAAGTTCAAAAGAGAAATATATGAATGAGGTGATAGAAATCAAACAGAAGCTAGGAGAGTCGGTTTGGGAAACCAACCAAAATTTTAAGTGATTGAAAGGTAAGTTGAAATATCCTATAACATGCAACATAGGCAACTATTCATAAACTAATTATTGCCACATTTTAAATACCCATTGACGTAACATAATTTTCAAACTGAGGTCGAGGATCTTCAAGCAACCTTACAAATGGAACATAATAAATATAAACATACAGATCCAAATATAGAAGAGTTGAGAGAGGATTTCAATAATCTAACATTTAAGTTGAATCAAAACAAAGGAAAGGAAAAGAGGGAAGCTATATGGTGTACCTTATGCATAACATAAGGAAACCACAAAAATGAGTGCCCAACATTTGCACAGTATTTGGGAGCAGGTTTTCAAAATCCCTTACCCATGGGAGGATTATGATGTGAACTTTATAAAAACACCTAGACATTATCCCTATTATTGTCCAATGATGAAAAAATACCAAATAGTGCCTAAAAGTACATTCTACAATTTCTGCAAGTCTATAGAACATGAGGATAAGGATTGTCGAACCTTGGAATTTATGAAGGAAAGGATCTCATGTTGGAAAAATACGATCGTGGAGCAATAAAATAAAACAAATGCGGAAACAAAACATAAAAGATGCACAATACAATAGAGACACATATTTACGTGGTTCACCTAGTGTGGGCTATGTCCACCAGAGAAATTGCCAGGTCCTTCCTCTATTATTATCAAATTAGATCCTTCATAAGGTGAAAGATATGTTGAAACAGTGATAGAGAACTTTATCACAGAAGAGATAAACCATTTCTATATAACTATTGCACGCGAGGAATATTACATTAACCCAACAAAATATGGAATGATTAGCTAGAGAAGTAACAGTTCTTGTGCTTCAGATTCTGACACAAGACTGGAGAATTGGAAACAATGATTACATGATATATCTACCATAATATGACCAAGAATGATGTGCACACTAAGATGGATTGGCTCAAAGGTACGAGAACCTCCAATTTTTTATGGTCAGAATGATTTGGAAGAATTCTTAACAAAGTTTGAGTTAGAAGTCCTGGAAATTCAAAGGTTATTAGTTTTAGATATTGCCTTGAATTAAACACCTGCACAATGGTGGGGTACTCATAAATAAAATATCCATGATTGGTATCAATGCAAAAGATTACTATGCATCAAAATTGGCGCAAAATAGAAGAATAAATATATGCAGAAATATGATGGAAGAAGACAACCAAGAGAACATATAGACATATGCATAACCCAATGGAGACAGGTACCAACAAAGGAATGTCCACATCACTTCATCTATACATTATAAGGCATACCAAGAAATTGTTAGACAGAGCTGGAATTACATAGAGGAACTGTAAATTGGAAAGATTTGTAGTAGAACTTTGTAATCATGTTTACATTTGAACATGAGAATCCAATGATAGAGGTAACACTGCATTTGATAAAAGATTTTTTTTTGAAGAAATCGAAGTTGAAACTGTAACATATTATCAGAATCACAATCGACAAATAGTTAGACAATTGTTACATTGTTACCACGTTACAGAAGATGACCCAGTAGAATAAAATACACATGATATTCAAATAACAAAAGTTGAAGGGGAAAAAGAAGTAGAAAGCCCACAACCATAATCAAAAGAATTTGATGCACCACTGAAGATAAATAAAATCAATATTGGAATAGAAGAGAATCCAAAAATTGCAAGTAATGGTGACTATTGGGACAACCAAATAGTGGAAAGAATAACAGAACTATTGTGCAAATATAATGATCAATTTCCAACAACATTTTCAGAAATGAAAGGGGTAGCAAGAGAACTTGGAGAAATGAAAATCCCTATGCGACCAAATGTCAGACCAATAAGACATACACCCTATAGGATGAATCCAGTATATAAACATAAAGTTAAGGTAGATATTGATAAAATGTTAGAGGCTGGTATAATAGAACATGTTGAAGAATATGAGTGGATTATCCCTATGGTAGTTTAGAAGAAGAAGTGTGGGGGGATAAGGAGGACAAGAAGCATACTCATTTACTGATGGATTTTCAGGGTATCACCAAATCAGAATATCATGAGAGGATCATTATAAGACTACATTTTCCACAGAATGGGGGTCATACCAGTACACAGTGATGCCCTTTGGATTGAAAAATTCACCTACTATTTTTTCAAGACTAGTGGTATATTCATTTAAATATTTTATACATATATTTTTGGATATTTATGTGGATTATTGGACAACATTTATTGAAAGATCATGTTGAAGTTTTAAGATTAATGCTAGATAGGTGTAGCCAATGTTAAATTTATTTGAACATTAAGAAATGCATATTTGGTGCACCATTTGGAATTCTTATAGGGAATGTGGTTTGTAAATAAGGCCTCTAGGTTGACCCTGTAAAGATTGTTGTCTTTGTTAATTTACCACCACCTAAGTTAGTGCGCCAATTAATATATACACTAGATCATACAAGATACTATAGAAAGTTCATAAAGAGATATGCACAGATTATTGTGTCCATGGAGAAACTATTAAAGAAGGATATAAAGTTTCATTATAATGACGAGTGCCAACAAAGTTTGGACATCTTAAAAGAGAAAATGGTGACAACACCAATTGTGGTGTTTCAAGATTGGTCAAAATAGTTCCAAGTTCATGTGGATTCCTCTTCAATAACACTTGGAGAAGTACTATCACATCCAGGAGCAGGTATCATAGATCAACTAATAGAATTTGCAGGTAGGAAATTGTCAAATTCATAATAGAACTATAATACAATAGAAAGATAAGGTTTGGCTATGGTGTATGCATTACAAAAGTTCAGACATTATTTATTAGGCTAACGTTTTAAATTTTTCATAGATCACTCTTCTCTCAGATACCTGGTCAACAAGCCAGTGTTGCGGGGGAGAATATGTAGATAGTTATTGTTATTTCAAGAGTTTGATTTCGAAGTAGTAGTGAAACCTGGAAGACTGAATGCAAGGCCAGATCATCTGTCCAGGATAACTAATGGAGAGGAGCCAAGCATCTTGGAGGACAATTTTCCTGATGCACAACTTTTTTTAGTGCAGATTGTTGATGAATACTTTTCTAATATCATTGAATTTTTAATTATAGGATTTTCCCCAAAGGAATACAACACTACCTAGAAGAAGAATTTTGTGGTTAGAGCTGTAGATTACCAAATTATTGCAGGAAACATGTATAAAATAGGTGCATATAATATTCTAAGGATATGTGTCATGGGATATGAACATCCCATCATCATGGAATAAGAACATGAAGGAATAGATGGAGGACACTATGCAGGAAAGGCCACTGTGCAGAAGATACTGTGTGCAAGACTATGGTGGCCAATAGTTTCTAAACATTCAAAGGAATATTGCCATACTTGTGATGTATGTTTGAGGGTAGGAAATTCATCCAGGTAGGATGAGATGCCCCTAAAACCTCAGGTAACCCTTCAAGTGTTTGAAAAATGGGAAATATACTTTGTAGGACCAATCAACCCACCAACTAGAATATTAGGAGAAAGGTACATCATTACAGGGACACAATATCTAACCATATGGGTTGAATCAACAATGATAAAATATCGCAATGCAGAAACTGTAGCGCACTTTCTATTTGAACAAGTAATTACAAGATTTGGATTCTCTAGAATTCTAATGAGTGATCAGAGAACTCATTTGCTCATTAATACTATTTATCCAATTATTAAATAATTTGAAATACACTATCAAAATAGCACACCATACCATCCTCATGCTAATGGAACAATGGAAGCATTTAATAAAATATCAGAGCATGCCCTAACTAAAATTTGCAACATAAAAATGGATGATTGGGATCTGAATATACCAACAGTATTATGGACCTATAGAACCACATGCAAGAAAGTCATAGGCAAAAAAACTTTCATATTGGTGTATGGTCAAGAAAAAGTAGTCCCTTTAGAATATTTGATACCTAGTTTGTGCATTTTAGCCATTACAAACATGACAAAAAGAGGCGCATTACAAGAAATATTGTCTCAACTCATGGACCTAGAAGAGGACAGGATTATGGTTGGTTTCCATCATAAAGTACAAAAAGGCAAAGAAAAAGATTGGCATGATAGACACATTAAAAAGAAAAAATTTAAGGAAGGAGATCATGTTCTTCTTTATGACAACAAATACTTATAGCATCCAGGAAAATTCAGGATGCATTGGATAGGGCCATATGAGATAAAATATATCACAGATGGAGGTGTTGTGTAGTTGTAAGATTTAACAAGCAAAGAGATTCAAGGATTGGTTAATGGCATTCGATTGAAATTGTATATCGACAGTTGAACCAATAACCCTTAGTAGTTGCAACGTAGAAAATTAAAATTGTACATAGTGTATATAGTGTATATAGTAGGAGATAAAAAACAAAAAAATTGTAAAATAAGAAAAATACAAAAAGATGTAGTAGATGGATAAGTGTTAAATATTCATTAGATAATACAACACACAACATATATTAATTGGTATGAAAGAACCTAAATACATTGTGATCCAAAGAAATGTGACCAGGTAGAAAAAGCAGTGCGCCGACACAGAAAACAACCAGAAAAATAAAAAGAGGTGATCGGAAAATTCCAGCATGATAGGGAATTTATGGCACGACCTATAAAAGTAGAAAATGTGAGCGAAAAAGACTCATTGTGACTTTGTGAAAACAAGAACCAAGGGAGAAAACTTGGTGCGAGCGGGTGATTCTGAGTTTTTTACCTACAATTCAAAGCACCCCTTCCAAATTTAGAATAATGGCACCCCCAAAGCTTGGAGATCCCAACCAGTTTGCAAGAAAAACACAAAGTGTTGCACGATATGCACAAGACATAGAAGCCAATGGAGAAAACCCAAACCAACCTGAAGGATTCGTGGATGTTGACGCCATTCCATCCCCATTAATTGAACTAGTTATCCTGGCTATCATAGAAGAGAAGGAACAAAAAAACCTAACAACAAAAGAAATGGACATTGACCTATGGAGATAACTAAAAAACCCTAGCACGGATAAAAACTACATGCAACAAATTGGGTTAGGATAAACACAACCACATGAATGATTGAATGAGAAAGATGGTGAAAAGACAGAATCAAATGAGCCCAGGAAATAGGTAGAAGAAGTGCAACACCTTGTAGCAGAGAAAGTGCAACAATCAGAGGAACAAGTGCAAGTTGAAGAAATTACAAACCAGCATAACACAAAAATTGAACAAGAACAAGACAATGAGGAATATAACCAAGTGGAAATAACATGGCCATTAACAGGAAAAAAGAAGACAAGGGAAAAACCTGCAGCACTAAAAACACCAAGAAAGCAGAAGGAAATCACACTGTCACTGATGCAGATACCTGAAGGAGTTAAAATACTTGATGACATGTTAGGATTTGTTAATAAGATTGAATATGTTGACTATGATGTTGCATACATGGGGAAGTTTCATGAGTTCGCACAATAGGTTTACATGGAAAGTAGAGGATATGTTCCATCAGAAGATCCCATACTGGAGCCAAAACAATGTATTGCAAGGCTATACAACACATGAATTATGAACTTGTTGTAGATTCCTCACTTTGGGAGAGGAAAGGACGTGAATGCATGTGTTAAACAATTATTGGCATGAGCACATGGAGGCATATTATGGATGGATAGAACTATATCCATAGATGTGGACCTAGATGATGAAATCACGAGATTACCTACAGATGGAGCAAAACCAGAGCAATACTTGGATGAAAAAACAAAATAAAAATCCATAGAAAAAGAGATAAAGAATAAATATGGGACTGACATATGAATCCAGGGGAATGATTATTAAACAAATAAATGAACCAACAACTAGGTTTGCAACAAAATTGATGGATGCAAACTCTTGAGAAAATGTTGCAAAGAGGAATCCCCTACAGGTGTAATAGTAGAAAGCACAAAGTGCGCAAAGGGAAGTATACTTAGATGGGATCCATATCTAGTAAAATTGATTTTGGAAGATTGCAAGGATGTGGAAGACCTCGGTTCATAATTTCACTATCCATGGCTAATCATATTGATAGTACTAATTGGATGATCTGGATTATTTTCGGCACGAAATGAGAGCAGAGATATAATAAATCAATGTACATAGATATATAGGATGTCCAATAATATAACACAAATGTATCAGAGATGCAGCCATAAACACAAAGATACAGTAATACACAATTTTCTATTAATGAGTGAAAATGTACAAAGACTGTAAAAATACAGAGTGAAATACTCACTAGAATGGTGACAGCTTATCTCTGAGAACATATGTGTCCACTACTAGAATTCACAAGAAGATGATTTTACAATGAGGCTACAAAGGAATTTTTATCATAAATAAAATGCAAAACCCTAACCCCGGAAGATGAAAATCCAATGGTTTTGTGGACCCCGGTTTGGGTAGTTTGGTGTATAAACTTCCCAGGGGTGTAACTTTGGCATACGATCTCCGTTTGGGGCGCACGATAGCTCGTTGGAAAGGTATCATCATGAAGATTAATTTAGGGGGATAAATTATAGCCTTTAGTTATCATTGACAATCTTGATCCCAAAAAACCTTCATGTAGGCCCTCAAAATGGCCCCAGAAGTTAAAAACTGCTAAAAATAGTAAATTACCAAAATTGCCAGAAAATTGTTTTGAGCCAGTTGGAAAAGGTGGGTGGCCACCAATATCCACCTAGATCGATCCCCCTCTTTAGGAATAAATGGTATCCATTGCGTTGAGTTCCCAGGGGAGAGGGAAAAGAGTTTGTTGAATCTTCATCTTGATGAGTTGCTTGCCTTGTTGGAGAAGTTGCACTACTTAGCTTGTTAAAGGTTGTCATGAACCTGTGGCTGGAAGGGTTGGACCTTTTTAACCAGTTTGGTTACATGAGATGCCTATGTGCAGAAGGAGTCTTTACATTTTGTTGCAATATTTTCTACCTTATTCTGTTGGATAGAAGGTACTTGGGCCGAGGCCATAGTGGTTGCAGTATCCTTTTGTTCACCTTTTGAACAGATTGTGAAGAAGATGAAATTTCTAGTATGATATACTACCTTCTAGCAATGTTTAGGTGGAACAGTAGTCAGAACTACCTCTGGTATTCTGTAGAGATGACCTCGCAGAGAAACAATGACACTACAGGGTCGAGACTCATAAACATCATGGTGATTCCACATATATGGTTGGACCAAATGAACATCACAGGAATCTAATGGGGAAATATCACATAATACCTCATCCTTGAAGGGTTGGATGTCGTATGAAAATCGACATTCATAGTTGACACGGTGATCTCGTCCCTGGTGAAGCCACCCGATGTTGTATGGCTATGGGTGTGGGGTTGTCGACAATCCCAACTGCTTGACGACCTATGTTGATATGAGGTTCTTCTGTCTTACGCTATCAACAATAAAATGTAGTGATATCCCCTTCACCCACATCTGTGAATGAAAAAGGTTTTCCCCCTCTTCAAGATCTGTTGGTTCTTCTGGTTGAATTATTGTGGTCGCGAAAATAGAAGTGGGGTATGTGTCGATGATCTATATTTTATCATTATTTTCATAATCAGATTTAGAATCAAGGTTCATCTCCTTGTCTTTGATATCGACCACCAATGATTTTTTTGAGAGACATTCATTGGTGTTGTGCCAGGGGATTTTTTGGAAATCGCACCATTTTTTGGTGTCCTTCTTTGTCTTCTCGTGACCCTTCTTTTCCTATGGCTTGGACTGGTTTTTAGGAGACTGTTTTTTAGGGTCGTCTTTATCATACTTTGGTTGTTGCGGATTTGCAGACCCAAACTCCCATTTGTTCTGGTGCTTAAATTTTTTCTCAATTTTAACAACATATCGATAAGAAACACCGAGTGATGAGATGTCCAGAAAATCCATTTCAGTTTGGATGTATCTGTGTAGATCCCCGCGGTATTTCAGAACCAAATGTCGTTCAGAGTCTTTGATACCCAACTTGGTGTGCAATGTATGTAAGGTATTGGTGAACTCCAGAACTTCTTGGCCCCTCTCTTGTTGCAGTGTGTTCCATCTCATGTACTGGTCCTCATAGTTGCCAACTGGGTAATATTGTTCCTTTACCACATCCACAAAAAAATCCAAAGTGGGCTCGACCCCATATATTCCAGATTCCTCTATGGAAATTTTCTCCCAGTAAGTTTCCCACCTATGTTTGACATGGGGGAGAGCCTTAAAGAGTGTGAAGGTGATATTTTCCTTGTTGGAAAAATTATGAACAAAGACGTAACCTTCTAGCAGATTTAACCATTTTTATAAGGCATACGCATCTATCTGTCCTTCAAATATGGGAATATCAAAATTAACATGTACCTTGAAAGGAGAGGTACTTCCAAAGTGGTTTCTTTATGAAGACAATCCTGTTGTTATCGACAGGTGTTGAAGGATGTGGGAAAAATTCTCCATCATTTCATCCCTCTGCCGTGTGAGAGCTTGCTCAAGCAATAGATTGATAGAATCGTTTGCTTAGTCATTTTTCTTTTCTTCCACCATTGAGAGTTTCTTGGGTGTGAGAGAGATATTTTCCTCAAGAGATACAATATTGAGACCCAACTTGCTATACTCAGACCTCATTGGGGACATGCACTGAAAAAAAACTGATCAAGAGCAGCCTACTCTGATACCACTGATCCGAATTATTTTTGGCACGAAATGAGAGCGAAGATATAATAAAGAAATGTACAGAGATATCTTAGATGTCCAATAATATAACATAAATGTATCAAATATGAAACCATAAACAAAGAGATACCGTAATACACAATTTTCTATTAATGAGCGAAAATGTACAAAGACTGTAAAAACACAGAGTGGAAGACTCGCTAGAATGGTGGCAGCTTATCTATGAGAAGAGATGTGTTTGCTCTTCGCATTCGCAAGAAGATGATTTTACAATGAGGCTCAAAAGGAATTTTTATCATAAATAAAATCCAAAACCCTAACCCCGAAAGATGAAAATCCAACAGTTTTGTGGACCTCGTTTTGGGTAGTTTGGTGTATCAACTTCCTAGGGGCTTAACTTTGGCATACGATCTTCGTTTGGGGTGAAATATATCTCGTTGGAAAGGTATCGTCGAGGATATTCATTTAGGGGGATCAATTAGAGCCTCCAGATATCATTGAGAATCTCAATCCCAAAAAACTTTCATTTAGACCCTCAAAATGGCCCCAAAAGTTAAAAACTACTAAAAATAGTAAATTACTAAAATTGCCAAAAAAATGCTTTGAGCCAGTTGGAAAAGGTGGGTGTCCACTGATATCCACCTAGATCATTAGATGGGGAGAAAAAAAGTAAAGTGGATTTTACCATAGGCCATGGAAATGTCGTGAAACAAAATACACAACCTTACAGAATACTTCAGATCCAAAGAAAAGGAAGGTGAATGATATAGTTTTTTCCATGTTCTATGATGAGATGCAAGAGAAGATAGAAAACACATGGAGAATAACACCAAAAGTTGTGAGAGAGAATCAAGGAATTGTTAGTTTTTGCAGAACTAATGTCATACTTCCTTAGGAAGGATGAGGATATTTTTCACGATGATTCATTAGCTGATGAAAACATATTCCTTATCTCATCTTCAGACCCCAGGTATGGAGATATTCTAATCTACCTTAAAACTATGAATCTTTCCCAACATGTTTCGAGAGACGACCAACGACCTATACGCCATCAGGCCAAAAACTACCTCATTATCGGTGACATGTTGTATCGTCGAGGGGTGGATGTTATTTTGCATCGTTGTTTGAATCACGAGGAGGATGAAGCCACACTTAATGAGTGTCATAGTGGGGCATTTGGTGATCACTTATCCTGGCTTGTGACAACCCAAAAAATATTACGATTTGGTTATTTTTGGCCGTCCATTTTTAAATACTGCGTACAAGTGATCAAGAAGTGTCACCCTTTCCAAGTGTTCACTCGTAAGATATGCTCACACCCTATCCCTCTTCACCCAGTCATCATCGTTGGTCCCTTCACCAAGTGGTGGGTGGAATTCATGTAATGCAACCAAACCTCAACTAGGGGGGCACCATCACATTATCATGGTCATGGATTATTTTACTAAATGGGCTGAGGCCATGCCTATTGTTAAATCTGATGATGAGACCACAACACTTTTTGTATTCAATCAAATTATAGCTCAGTTCAGTATCCAAAAAGATATTTTCACTGATCATGGCAGTCACTTCCAGAATGAGATGACGATAGATTTAGCATCAAAAATGGGTTTTAAACAAGATCATGCATCCCCCTATTATCCCCAGGAAAATAGACATGTAGAGGTCATGAATAAAACTCTCAAATCCATTTTGCAAAAAATGGACAGACAGAGTAAATCTAATTGGCACGTTATACTTTACCTTTCTCTATGGACATACCAAACCATAGTAAATACTTCCACCGATTTATCACTGTTTTTGTTAGTCCATAGGGTGAAGTCGCTCCATCCTATTGAATTTGAAATCCCTTCTCTTAAGTTGGCAGTTGAGCTCCTACCTAACATGACTAATCTCAATGAGCAACGTCGAGATGTCGCTATAACCATCGAGGAGATTAAACGCCATGTTAAGGTCCAATATGATAAGTCGGTTTTTCCTCGATAGTATTCTAAGGGTGAATTGGTTCTTATTTATGACAAAGCTAAAGAAATGTCGGGGGCAGGAAATTTCAATCCCATGTGGCATGGTCCTTATGTCGTGAAACGTGTCCTCTAAAAAGGAGCCTATGAGTTAGAATATTATGAAGGGAATGTGCTCGGCAAGCCATAAATGGGATATACCTTAAAAGGTATTATGCTTGAGACCTCAATCTTGAGCGTAACCTTTCTATACTGGTGTATGTTAGGGTATATATTTTTCTTATTCTTTTGTGTCACTGGCTTGCTTATTGAGTTTTCCCCTAGTTGGAATATGTCAACGATATCTTTGGTGTTCTTAGGATTCGCAGACGATGTCATTCGTCATACTGGGAACATGGCTTCCACCACTTGGGTTACCTATTCACCTGAAGGACAATTGGTGTCTTCAGGAGGAGTTTGTGTGGAGCCATCAATTTACAATGTGGCTAAGTATAGCGTCGTTATAGAGGTATTAAGTGACACCATTTCAAATGGTGTTGGATCCTTAGAAGATAGCTTGGATTCCCATTTAGTTGTATGTCAGTTGAATGGAAGGTATTGGGTAAGAGATCCTACATTACTTCGACATTTCCTTTGGGTAAAAATTTTGCAACGATATTTTGGTTTTATTACTTATAATCATATCCCTAGAAGTTCTAATCAAGTATCTGATGCATATGCTAATTAAATTTTAGATTGGCATCTGTCACATAACTAAGCGAAGAAAACACACATTTTTAAATTCATCCATTGTAATATATGCAAGTAAAGCCAAAGAGAAAAATATTTTTTATATATTTCATCCATTTAGTCCAAAAAATATGGTGTCATAGTACAAAATTGGGCTTGTAGCCCTAAAAAATACATATATGTCTAGTACATCATATAGCCATGGAATCTAAGCCCGAGGTCATGAATGTGTGTCATGATAGAACACTATAGTGTTCATGAAACGAAGAAAGAGTCTCACCCATGCACGGGGTACACCCACAACCTGCCTCTGCATAGCCTCTGGTAGATCCTCCACCTGGACCATAGGAATCTTGTGCATCATACACAATAGGTTTCCCTACAAGTTTAGAAGAACTCTCTCCGTGTCTCTGCCAAACATCTCCTCTAATCGTCCCCTATGTCGATGTCATGGATATCCGTCCAGTCGTTGTGGACCTACATCTGCGTAAAATAAATAAACATTAATATATGACACCATACAAAAATATTTGCATTTTTGTTTTGCATTTATCAAATCAAAAAACACAAAAAAAATGAAATATACAAAAATAAGAATTCTCATGTATTTCTCCAAAGTTGGATCTTGGTGGTAATGGAATGTCACGATCCCCTCGATAGTCGATCCCCTCATAGGGATATTCATCGAGGGAAATTATTTGTCATTGCCACTAGTTAAATATCTCATCATTGTAAGGGGTTGGTACCCTACCACCTCCCAATTTCCTCATCACATCGGTCCACCAGGTCATGGTTGGATCATGTAAATCATGTGGAATAACTTCCACTCTAGGGCTAAGGACTGGAACCCTCTCAAAGAAAAAAAATCATAAAATGGATGCAAATTCAAAGTTCCTCATTCTCCCAAGTTTGCAGTCAATAAGTTGGCTCTTCATGTTGGCCAATAGTAAGGTGCATCAATCATAAACTGTGGATATAAAACACTCCACAACATAGAACATAAGTGGCCTCAATGCTTGTTGCAATGAGGCCAATCCTGATATTTTTTTGAGTAATAAGACGATGATATTCAGAATTACGTTCTCAATCACCCTAATAGGGAGTTGGATCCCCACTTTTTCTGTGTCTGCAATGCAATAGGTGGTGATGTACTCCTCCATACACTTCACACTTCTAGCCCCTCGGGCCTTGGAATTTACCATCTCGCCTCGGGAAAACAATCTTGTGATCAAATATATGTTGTCCACCTCAATCCTTAATGGTTTCCCATTGAGATTGAAGGACTTGGTCTCCATATCCCAGTAGTTTATCAATGTTTGAAGAAACCTCACTTGGGCCCTCATTCCTTATATGGCCTAAAAATTATAGATCCCACATATTTGTAAATATTGTTGGTCCCTCATATATCTTTCTACTGCAGCATCAATCTCCTCGTGCTCCCTCTCTCTCCATTCAATCACCATCTTGCAAAGGAAACATCAAATTTTGAGTCACATTTTATTAAAAACCTTATTAACAGAGTTATGCATGGGCTACAATTATATAAGTCATTTATAAGTCTCGATGTACATGGAAAAGATTTTGTTTTCCCACGTACATGGGGTCGTATACACAACCTAATGAACTATATCCCGTGCACACCCTAGTTCTGACCTAACGACCTCCAAAACTAAAAAATTGAAGACTAAATCTAAAACTTAAACCATGGAAATGGAAGTATATAGGATGAGCACTTACTTGGTCCAAATGGTTTACAATTTCATTGACCATATCTCCCAGAATCATCACTAGAAGATCGTGGGTGAAATGGCCTCAAAAGAACTATGTGGGTTAAAAACTCAAATGACATGGTAAAACTTATTAGTTTTACTATTTGTAGAAAAACTTTACCCACTTTATATATTTTTTACCCTATCTTTCCTATTTTGAAACCATATGGACTAATCGTGCAATGTAAGACATGGTTTGAAGTGGTTTTTCTAGGGTTCATTGGATTTCCATCATTCTTTAGCTCGTTTGTCCTCCAGAAGGTATATACCATCACCAACATATAGGATAGGTTCTCACCTATTTTTCATTTGTACATCATCCTATGACCATGATTCATATGCCCTAGGTACGAACCCATTTTTTAGTGACACATAACCTTCTCATTGTCACTAAAAGTGTCATTATTAAGTGGTAGAGACTTGTCAAACATGGGTACCCTAGTTAGAACATGTTTTCCATTTGGTGTCCATGCTGAAGTTACTCCATAAGATCGGGAGTGCCTTATAGCCCCAATATGAATCCGTGTTGGAACCTCATTACTCTTACTCAATTTCATTTTTACCACTACCTATGGGACTCCCGCCAATTCTTAGTTAATCTATTTTACAGCTCCTTAAAAGATGAAGATATTTCCAAGTGAACTTGTCTCTTTCACACTTGTTAAATGGAGTTGAAAGGACATCTATTTCGGTATACGTTTAACCCTTTTCTGGACCAAATAGAATAATTACGAAAAAGGAATACTCTAGTCATTTTTGTCTAGAAGAGTACTCCTGGGTATTATTTTATACTTTTTCGGGCCCAAGGGACTCAATCTACCAAAAATGACATTATTGAAAGTTTCTTCCTAATGCCAGGTTGTAATTTCATTTTATCACCATTCGTGTATTGTTGAGTCTAATGTCGGCTACCGCTTTCTCATTATAATCCTATTTCCCAAGTAATTCTCAGCATTCACCAAGCAGTTCCTTCCACATATCCTTTACAACTTGACACCCTTTACCTGAACAAGAAACATCCCCCCAAGTGTCCATGTACCGCATGTGTTCCCTTGCATTGAGCATAGATATTTTCCACTACTTGGAACTAGTTTCTTACTCACGACACTCGTTTCCTCTCTTGTATCATAACATTTCTTTTACTATGAAAAAACAAAAAAAGAAGGGCATGAAAAGAATATTATCTCCTATCGGCATCATTTGTGTCCCCATGGAGAGTTTGTTGATTCCTCCTACATCACAATTGTTTTTCAATGATCAGTGTTAAGTCTATGCTTCATGGGTTACCCGTCCATATCATGCTCTTTTTCAAAGGAAATCTAAGCCTGTGTTGGCCATTCCTCAGAACTCTTGACTTTGCATGTCATCCATCCCCTTACAAGTGAATCTCAAAATCACATGAAGTTGTTGTCCTACTTTGCACCTTGGGCCTACTTTCATCATTGGTAGGTGACCTTGAACCCAACATATGACATATCTAAATTAGTCGTTGAATGGGGTTTTCCATTGTCTTTGACTCCAAGAAATCTATTCACACATTGGGATTTGTGTAGTGTCTTAGATTCCATTAGACCCTATTGGTGCCTCTCTTTTATCAGTAGTTTTCATTATTGGATTCTACTCATAGGGTCTCGTTCATGCACTACTTGCATCTGGTGCACACGAGAGACACACATGGTTGTTGGTTTGTGCACATCATATTCATCCAAGTTATTCCTAATCATCAATCTATTTCTTTGTACCTCGTGCTGGATGATGAGAGATGCCATAATTCTCCCCTTTCAGCGGGTCTCATTCCATCAAATTCATCTCATATATTCTGGAATCAAGATCTAGAGTCATAAGAGTACCTCGAGTCTTTCATTCATCAGTGGTAGGTTCTCCCACCATCAACAGTTGGGAATACATCAATGTCCCTTGATCGATGGATTATTCAAGTGTTCAACCTCAACACATTTGTTTGCACTTGTTGAATGTACTCGATTCCTTGAAACCTACTTTCATTATTGGTGGGTTGTCTCACGTTTGACTTCAACTCCTTTATTCACATGATGACGACTTGCACCTTCGA
>ML789255.1:123619-138440 GCA_009831015.1 Picea engelmannii
ATATAATATATATTCTAATTTATATAATATTTTAATATGTTCTAATATGACACATCCAAAACATCAACATCATTATTCATTTCTTGTTTTATATTAGGAAATGTAAATTTAAAAAAATATTTTTATTGTGGTGGTGTAATAAGCGCTATATATGTTGTACAATCAATTAGAATTGTTGTTATATTTTTATTGTGGTGGGACTATAGCAATGAGTTCCCTTTTGACTCTGTATTAGTTTATTGTTGACTTTAAATTTGTGTATTATATCCAATGTGTAACATAAGAAATCAATATATATATATATATATAATAATAGAAAAATATATTTTTCTAAAATTTAATTGGTTGATATCTTTGATGTATTATTGCAGGCTTCACATCTTTCAATGTATAAAATTGATTATACAATTAATGAATTTGACAGTACACTGCACTTCAATCCTTTGTTATCCTGACATTCAATTGCAATTGGCGAACATACCTGTTTTGACATTGAAGTCCACTCCACCTCTGAAGTACCACCGAACAATGGGTTGTTAAACTCACCTTACAATGTCAGTTGAAACTTGAAGGCGAAAAAAAATGAGTCAATTGATGAGAAGACGTCCACAACTACCCTGGTCCTGCATCGCTTTACTCTTTGCAATATCCTGCTCGATACACTGGAGAAACGCAGACGAGTAATTCCATTGCTACTACTACTGTTTATGTTGTCATTAAACTCATCATGCCTAGGGAAAAACACGAAATGTGCAGAAGAAGACTAGGCTGCATTATTAATTGAAGTGTATAATTTGGTATATCTCGAAAACATCGATGCAACTGCTCAAAATTACGGTACCTCCTATCAACGAACCCTATTTTTTTTTTTTTGAATTTGTCACAGCAATGGAGTAAATAGCAAAAGATTTTGACTCAGCTCTCTCAAAATGGGCTCCCAACACCCAACATTTCAGCTTGGGAACATGTATATTTCCTGTTTGTGGCCATACTGTTGTGGATAGACTTTCAGAATTAGGAAATCTATCAGTGTTAGAGTGCCAAGCCTCTCCACCTTCTGAAAAATACGATTTATCCACTCTTTGCCAACCCTCCACTGCAGTTGCACCACTCACTGATTGCTTATGATCATCCTTGAGGGATTCAATTTCATGATCTTTATTCTTTTTTTTTTTTTCTTTATCTAGCAATGACTGATCATTTACTTGCAAAGCTCTTTTTCTATCCTCTGGATCTTGGTTTTCTCTTCAACTATCTAGCGGATGGCTAATACTTGATTCAAACATCATTTGGCCAATGTTTTTACTTCCACCTCCTATTGTATCAAGCATTTATTTTGAGATAGACTTTCTCGTATCTCTCTGCAATTGTGCCTTCTAACTCTTAACCTTAGAAGGCATAGTTGCAGAGTATTACATAATCGGGTTTTTTGGAAGTGCTTTGAGAAACATCCTAGAGGGTTTGCACGCAAACAGTAGGCGTCCTTCGGCTTAGGTTTCAGGTCTGATGGGTAGTAATTCCACCAAAATTGTCTGGGACCTACATCCAGCCTCTGATGCCTTGCAAACGAAAAAATCCATGTTACCAGAAACCTGACCAGGAGGCTCGTTTCTTGTTCAGTTCCTATTCGTGATCCCATTCTCGTCTTGACACTCCATCGGCACATTAATAATCAATTTTATCTTCATAATATATGCTGGGAACATCGTAGGTTTACATTTTTGATCTCTTGAAACCTTCTTGCCTTCTTGTTCTGTTCCCATTTCCCATTTTTTGTTTCTGGTAACATTGGGGCAGACTGCATTGAGATTGGAGCCTCGGTGGATGGTTCAACACTCCGTCAAACTCACCAGTGACCCAACACTCCGTTGACATTTCTTTTCCATTTTGAACGTCGATGTTGTTTACAGTTCCATCATGTACAAGTTGATGCGAACTAAACTACTACGACCAAGGTAGATGGCATGCCCTATAGAGTTGAACTTGGCTATCAATGGCTAAGATGGCAGCTTGTTAACATTTGGCCATCTCTAGCTAACCCAGTTATGTTTTATGACTTCGTATTTGTAAGAAATATTTAAAGATTGCGGCTAATCACTTATGTAATGGGCATGTGTTGTGCAGGTGCATCGGCTGGTAGTTAACAGAGACCCTAAATTCACAAATTTTGTAGAGGTTGGTTGTAAGTTATCACTGCTAAAATGAGTTTTAGAGCAAGGGTTTATAAATGTTTATATTACATATGATATTATGTGTATATGTGGTTGGTCAGGGCCTAGAGTACTGCAAATATTTAGGTTTGTGATTTGGGTATAATAAAAACTGAATTGGTCCAAACATTGATACATGCCATAACAACTACGGTATGTTGTTGTAAACTTGTAAGTTGCACCCATATCATTTGTAGTTTTTTCTCTGAGAGTCGCTAATGTCAAAATGGTCATATTCTTTTTGTAGGTTATCAGATGAATCTTTATTTTGTGCTTTTGAGGAAGCACTAGTAGCTGCTCAAACCCTTTAAATTAGGGTGCAAAAACATGATAGATGTTTCAAACAAAAACATAGCATAAACCTAGGGCCAATACTTGATCTAAAATGGATTTTTTGTCCTATTTTTTCAGATTGCAGGATGTGTTTTAATGATCTAAAATGGATTTTTTGTCCTGTTTTTTCAGATTGTAGGATGTGTTTTAACTTTTTCTTGATGGCTATTTCCGACATCATACTCAAATAGACAATTTCATGATGAATTCTAGCTATCTCTTCATCTTTTCCATTTGTTGTTTATTAGCACATACAACTTGACATTATGAATCACCAGGAAAAAAGAAAGTGTGCCTTTGAAGTCTCTTTACATTTGAAAGTGTGCATTACAAAGTCGTCGATGTCTCAACTGTTTGGATTGATATTCAGGCGACTGGTTGTTTGATTGAAAAATAGTTTTACTGTTGAACTGTATGATCCAAGTCTAGGATAGCATGATTAAATTAATTAATTAGGTTGACATCTCTTTATAAAACATGTGAACAATATACAATAAAGTAAACATAGAAAATTTGGCAGAATATAAGAATGGATATAAGAATGGGATTGAAGTAAATGTACACTTAAGCGAAAGACAAATTGCCTAGAAGAGTCTTTGCAAGACATCTCCTCAAAGGGCGACTTCAATTCCAACTCAAATTTGATTATAGGGGATGGCCTCAATCAAGGAGAACTTTAATGAAGACAAACAATTTTAGTACTAGGAGAATATGTCGAGTCCTATAGATTTAGAATCTAAGGGTGAATGTTACTATATGATTTCATTGATTTTTTTTAATATTGTTTTTTGGAAAATGTTGCCTATATTATCAAAGAAAAAAAATCATGATACAACAAATAATGTATAATTGGCTGCAAGTCTACCTAAAGGATAAATTAAAGGCCTTTAGGTCAGAAAACAAATAATTGGTGAATCCAACTCTAAACAAATTTATAAGAGTTATTTAATATTTATTAATCTTGATTAAATAATAGAAATGAGTCCAGAGAAAAGTAATAGTGGTTATATATGTTTTGAAAATTATGACAAGTCTCGAAATTGTTGGTATTTATTTAATGGCACTATTAAAATTATGTAGCAACTGTTGTATATCATCAATGGTTAGTAAATGTATACAATGAATCTAGAACAAGTAGTGTTATGATTTTGACTATCACTTGTTAAATTGAAATTGTTACAATTATATGTTTGATCTTTCTGAAAGCTTAAGGTTAAATTGAAGTAAACCTAAACGTTTTATGTCCTTTATGTGCTTAAGATGGTATTTTCTCAGGGATGTGATCTATCTGTGGAACCCCTACCTACTTCATTGTGCCTTCTAACTCTTGCCATGAAACTGATGATTTAGCTAAATGTCGTGGAACTGTATGGGCTACATTGATATCCTTTTTTCTGTAGTTTCTCCCTTTAGTCCAAAGATTGTCAAGGTTTTCGGGAGCAAGAACCTCAGTTCTTTGTCATCTTACAACATCTAATGCATGTGCCCAATCTGCTGGTCGAGATTGTAAATAACTTGCAATTTTTAACTGAAAGTTAGAGTTGCTATCACGATAAGATGAACTCTTAGGTCTTACTCCATGAGACACTTTCTGCTGATTTTTTGTCCTTCATAGATACTTTACTTTATTAGATTTCAAAGTGGGCATCTTGGATGATCCCAATGGAGTTCTTGAATCGTAGACTGGAGACGATTGTTGTCGATGGAGCGGTGTGTTATGCGACAATCACAGTCGCCGAGTAGTAAATCTCATTCTCAACGCGAACCAAGGCAACAACAGTGAATACATGAGTGGAACTATATCTGAATCCATTGGTAAGCTCTCTTCTCTCCAGACCTTTATTGTTTTAAGATGGAAAAATATCGGCGCATCAATCTCATCTTCCATTTCTAGCCTCTCGGCCTTAACCCATATTTCCCTAGACAATAAGAATTCACTTTCGGGTGGGGTTTCTTTGTTTTTTAATGATGGTGTTTATTGAACTGATGGTCGCTTTAATAATTCACCAAATCGTTGAGCTACTTCCATACTGACGATTCTTTTAAACATGCAGACAGACATCAGAATCTAAGCAACAAAATTGACTATCATGTGGCGTCATGGAAGTCTGAATTCGTCGCGACTACTTTCTTTGTGGTGATTTTTTGCTTAACAATATGTTCAGAGGTGGTTCAAGGTCAAGGAACCCCACAGATTCTTGCATTATTGGTGTTAGGAGACTCCACCCTCGGCGTTGGCAACAACAATCACATCAACACACCCGCTAAGTGCAGCTTTCCACCTTATGGTAGAGATTTTCCTGGTGGTGTACCCACTGGACGCTTTTCCAATGGAAAGCTCACTTCAGATTTCCTAGGTACTTCTAAAAACCCCAACTATATATCTATATATGCATTCGCATGATTGAATAATGTTTTTCTTTATCATCTTTCTGTTTTATGAGCTGCAGCTTCGGGTTTGGGTATCAAAGAAATAATCCCTGCATACCTTGACCCACAACTGACGTCCGATGATTTAGTCACGGGAGTTACGCTTGCCTCCGCCAGCTCTGGCTACGATAACGCCACTTCAAAGAGTGGAGTAAGTATCAGCCATGACCAGATTAGGTGATTATGGGCACTGAAATGTTTTGGTTTTGTCTACTGAATGTAGTATTATTTTACAAAAGTATTTCATGTTTTACAAAAGTATTTCATGTTTTGCAGAATGTAGTAAGTTTTGATCAACAAATAAGTTATCTCAGACAATACCAGTCACTGTTACGAGGTATTGTAGGAGAGCAGGAGGCTTCTATAATTATTAGTGATTCCCTTTACTACATCGGTACGAGGAATGTTGATTTCGGTGTCAGTTATTTTAATTTCAACCCTCGAAACCTTCGATACAATCGTGCCGCACAGTTCACTATCTCCCAGTATGTGGATTATCTTGTCAGCCTTGGGGCGGGTTATATCCAGGTTACATCCTTGCTCACGTTTCTCTATCTTATGTCTAGATTCAGATTATTGGCATTATAAAATGGAAGTCTAAATTCCTTATATACACACACACACACACACACACACACACACACACACATACACATTAAACTTTCATTGTATTGCTAGTACCCAGAGTAGTGGGGTATTAAGCTTCAATTTTTTTGTAGACAAAGTAGCGGGATGGTATTAAAGACCATACATACCATAATAATTTTTAATCTCAATCTCAAGTTTCTGTCATATAAAAAAAGAATTAATCTCAAAGACGTTTTTTTATGTTCTCCATCCTTATTAAATCTGCAATTAAATGTATCTATGCTAAATAAATGTATCTATGTTGTTCAACATGTATTTCCCAACTAACTCGGCAGGGACTGCGTTGCCATGCAACCCTTGTTGATTATGCAATTAATTTTAAATAATGAAATACGTGAAGACAACAATAAAACTTGAAATATATTAACCAATTAGAAATGAGAAAAATAAATATTTTTATGATATAAAAAATATATATATTTATTTTCTTAAGTTAAACATTACATTTTACAAACAAATTTAAAATATAAAACAAATTAATATCAAATGAATAACAAACTCATTACTATAGTCATGCTTTCACAGGGACTAATAAAAAATTAATACTCTTAACTTTGTTAAATACATTTAGAAATATTGATTTTTTAAAAGAAACTCTTACCTACTAAGAAAGTAGCTTACATTCTTTACTCATTCAAATGCAGCATTACTTTACGAGCATTCTTTACTCATTCAAATGCAGCATTACTTTACAAGCAACTTTTTAAGATTTTGAAATTTGCTATTCAAATGCAGCATTACTTTACAAGCATTCTTTACTCATTCAAATGCATTGATTTTTTAAAAGAAACTCTTACCTACTAAGAAAGTAGCTTACATTCTTTACTCATTCAAATGCAGCATTACTTTACGAGCATTCTTTACTCATTCAAATGCAGCATTACTTTACAAGCAACTTTTTAAGATTTTGAAATTTGCTATTCAAATGCAGCATTACTTTACAAGCATTCTTTACTCATTCAAATGCAGCATTACTTTACAAGCAACTTTTTAAGATTTTGAAATTTGCTTAGTTTGGTATTGTCTTTTATATCCATCGTGTTATGTACGTACCGATGGAGTCATATATGGTGTTTGTTGTTTTATAAAAATAACATTCATTAAATATATAAATTATCATATTATGTTGGTTGTTGAATTAATTAAAGTTTTATATTATTTTATTCTTCTTGTAACACCAATAGTTTTTGCATTGTTTAGATTATAGTCTTTTACATTACTTATATTTTTAGATTATAGTTTTTTACATTATTTATATTGAATAACAATACAATGTTGTTTTTCAACATTAATTATAATTATATTGCTTTTCCATTAAGTATGACATATTTTGGAATAAGCTTGGATTATTTTATAGTGGACCATAACATAGTTGAGAGTCATAGACAATTTGGTTGCCAACCAATTACATACATTAATGACTTGTTTAGAAATCAAAGAATAAGATTCAAACCTAGTAGTGAAGTATAGAAGTGGACGATTGATGGAGCAAGGTGCAATGAATGCAAAATCAAATAAATCTACATAGTGAAAATATTCAAATCCACTTATTTCCAAAATCTTCTAACATAAACAAAAAATACAAGGAAACACACAATCCATAAAGATATGTTTGATTTATTACACATTCATAAATAGAAAAAAAACGTATACACATTACATATAGGAACCTCAACACTTTAACATTCAACCATAATGAAGAACCTCACTCTTGTCTACTTTATCCTAGCCAAACTCAAAACTCTTGCCAGGAAACGAATGGCTATTGGTGTGCAAAGTAATGTGTCTTCATAACATTTAGTTGACTAAGAAACTCAATCTTCTTCAAGTGCATGTTATTTGACCTTGGTTAATCACGTCCTCACATTCATTAGCTCTTCATCTTCTTTCATGAATGCAACATCTATATAGTTTTCCCTCTTGATTTGATCAATGGACATGGTTGAACCAAGACAAGAGATAATGAATCAAAGTCATGCCACCCATTTTGGAACTATGGCTCAAACAAATAGAGGCAAAACTAAGTGTGCAAAAAGGTATGGAGAGAGAAAGATGAAAAGATGGAACCTTACGATGTTTATTGATTTTAGATAGTTGAATAAGGTCACTATAAAGAACAAATATCATTTGCCAAGGATTGATTATTTATTTGATCAACTGAAAGGTGCAACAATATTTTCCAAGATTGACTTGAGATCAACCTATCATCAAGTGAGGATAAAAGAATAAGATATCAACAAAACAAAATTTAGAACAAGGTATGGGAATTATGAATTCACACTAGTGCCATTCGAACTATCAAATGCTCTGACTATTTTTATGTGTCTAATGAATGGAGTGTTCAGGGAGTACTTGGACAAGTTTGTAAATTTTTCTTAGATGATATTCTCATATACTCTAAGTACGAAGAGGAGCATGAGGAGCATATGAGAATAGAGCTAAAGGTTTTAAGGGAGCATAGATTATATGCCAAACTAAGTAAGTTCATCCTTTATCGAAAGAAGATCCACTACTTGGGGCATATTTTTACAACTAATGGGATATCAGTTGATCCTGAGAAAATAGAGGCCATGAAAGGGTGGTCAATGGCAAGAAATGTGATGGAGGTCAGATCATTCATGGGTCTTGCCGGATATTACCAAATATTTGTAAAGGGGTTTTCAAAGATTGCAATCCCAATCACTTCATTGCAAAAGAAAGGAGTGAAATTTGAATGGACTCCAAAATGTGAAGAAATGTTTTAGCAGTTGAAAGCATTTTGACAAGTGCTCCAATTTTAAAGATTGTCGATCTAGATGAAGACTTTGTGGTGTGCATTGATGCTTGCAAGGAATGGGTCGGTGGAGTCCTCATTCAAAATAATCATGTGGTATGTTATGAATCTAGAAAATTAAAGAAGCATGAGTGAAATTATGCAACCCGTGATTTAGAGCTAGAAACAATTGTACATGCATTGAAAATGTGGATGAATTACCTCATGGGGAAGAGGTTTGAGCTAAGAATATACCACTGTGCAATTGAATGCCTGAAGAACCAATTCGGTTCAAGGAATTAGAATACCCAAGACTGGGAGGTTCAGAGCATGAATTCGCTTGTAGATAGCAGGTGAAGAGAGACAAAGTGAGATTCTCTGTAGAAATTGTTGCAAGGTGCGCAACAGATGGTAAACAACCAGTTAGGTTGAAGGTAAGGCAATATGGTTACTGAAAGCCATAAGAGAGGTCGAAGAGAAGACTTCCCACGGAGAAGCAAAACTGAGATGGACAATGAGCTCAGTGAAATCCAAGCAGAGATGGAGAAGCTAGCAATTAAGATGTAGCATGAGGAAAAGTTATGCTGGAGATACGAGTGGCCTTTGAAAAGGACAACCAAGTGGCATGTTCAAAAGTTGTTGGCCAGGAGGCAACAACATGAGTTAAAGAGGTGGTTGAGATATGCTAAAAACCTCAATGGCAAGGGAAAGAGATCTGGCAGAGGTCTTGTAGGTTGTCAGGTGGGCAATGAGAAGGGATCAGTTGATTTCATAAACTGCCAAGAGGGCATATCAGACATTCCAATTTTTCAGGTGGGCAAGGGAGAAGAGGTGAGCTCAGATGAGATTTGATGTTAGCAGAGGGTGTTGGTAGATGGAGAGGAGGTAGAATAAATGCCTCATCCATATGACAATTCATGCGGAGATGCAAGCCGCGTGAATGAAGACGATGAGAAGATGAAAACTTCCATCACAAAGGAGAAGGATAAGAGGAGCATTCTGGTCATTAGGGGAATCCAAATATTCCTGCCAAGCAGTCGAGGAGAGGCTAGCATATTCGTTGCAGAGGTAGCGAAAAAGGGACAACAAGTTGAGACTATCATAGAGGAGAAGGAGCAGGTACTGAAGTTTGCCTCAACGGAAGAGGAGCACCCAGTTGAGTCACTCACTCAGTGGGAGATGGATTTGAAGATGTTGGAGGATTGGTTGGATAGTCTGTAACTAGAAGGTGGATTCCATGATATATCCATACCAGAGGAGACATGCCAGCATGGGTTGTAGCTGGACGAAGTTGGAATGGAGCCAGCCGAAGAACTGACAGGAGTTAGTCTATCAGAGGAGGTAGTTGAACAACAATTCAGTAAGGAACCTGCAGAATTGGAATCTGCAATAGAGTGGCTAGTCAGCGTCATAGGAGATGAAAGCAACATGGGAGGTTAGGTTGATTTACCCTTAGAGCAGCATGAGGAGATGCAACCGAGTAGATTGCATAAGGAGGACCAGCCGACAAAGCAGTTGGAAGAGGTAATACATGAAATAAGGGAGCTGATGTTGAAGTCAACGGAAGAAGTTGTCAGCAAGGAGAAGCTGGATAGAAGAGAAATTGCACGAGCAACAGGAGAGATGCAATAGCAACAACAAAGTTGAGGAGCAGAAGGACAACTCCAGGAGAATTTTTTGGATCCATGAGGATTTCAACATAGTTGGGAAGCTCATGAGCATAAGCTCATGAATTTTCGTAGACATGGAATATGATGCAGAAGAATCACTCCACCTCAACACGCACCAACTGATTAGCACGATTGGTGCGCATTCAAGGAAGGGAGAGGCATCGCCCTTTCATTTTTCCTTCTAAAGTTTAAAATGCAATCAAGGCAATTAATGTTGTCAGGCTGGTAGAGACAAGTTGTGCCTTCGCACAAGCTGTAGATGAGGTCACCATTAAGTGGTTGATGGTAGGAGGGATCTGTATCCGATTTGGATCAGATTTCCATCATTGTAATCTGCCTCATTAATCAAGCATTTTGAATGGTGATTAGACACCACTAGCTTAGCTTAGAGGGAAGCTCATCAAGCCCCTTGTATAAATATTTGTATTATTTCCCAACAGAGGTAGAGTTGGAGAGGGTTGAGTTGGAGGTTGATGAGATCCAAGACTCAGTTGCAGCCCCTTCTATGCTGGAATAGGATACTCTGATCTTCCGTAGAAAAATGTTGTTACGGTGGTTGTAATGGTGCTGGCTTGAGGTACGGTTGTTGCGGCCGGTGTAACAACTCCTTTATTTATCCTTTCTTGTTACTGTTGTATGTGAAATACTGTTTCTGCATCGCAAATCACAGACTGTTTCAGCAACGAGATTTGTGTATTGTTTGACTGTTTCAGCAACGTGGTCTTCAAGCAACAATGATGGTTGTAATGGTGTTGGCTTAAGGTACAGTTGTTGCGGCCAGTGTAACAACTCATTTTTCTTGTTACTGCTATATGTGAAATGTTGTTTTAGCATCGCAAATCATGGATTGTTTCAACAACGGGATTTGCATATTGTTTGACTATTTCAGCAACGTGGTCTTCAAGCAGCAACGATATATTAACTATAGTCTTCAAACTGTTTTAGCAACTATATATTCCTGATTAATGGCTAAGTATGAGAGTAATGTAAAATTACATGTAAAACAAATTAAACATATAGCAAAGAGAAGAAACATTATATACCTTTGGAAAAATAGATTAAGGTGATAATGTAGGCTTAAATATGAGTGGGAAAAGGATGTAATGATAGCAAAAAGTATGAGCAAAAAGGTACATTATAGGGTTCTAACACCTAACATGGCCTTGGTTTTCGAGACCCATTCATCATGTATACCCTAGTAGTGTTCAAGGGGGGTGTTGGAGATATTACATACTCACCTAGAATTATTTTCCTAAGTTTGATATTCCAATGTTGAGAACGCTTCCTTGGATGAGAATATTCTCTCTAGAGAATATTCCCCTACAAAATAGGGTGTTCCTCTTCAGTTAAGAGTCAGTTACACTCAATTAGACTAGTGGAATTCACTTATGCATGGAAACCTTAGTTTTATCACCAGCAGTTGCATGTGTGTTTTTCACTTCCACACGTGTGACTCAGTTAATTGATGATTGCATGGATTAGTTAACTAGGACTAGGTGGCAAATTACTTTGGTTTATGTCAGTGAGTGTCTATATCTCTATAGATCACTACTATGGTGCATTAGTTACTCATGTAGAATATATCTATTGTAAATTATTCACTATTTGAGTGTGGAATACAGTTAATAGAAATTCTTTCATTCTTTCCTCCATTTTTGTCTCTTCTCTTCACACCATTGCATGATGTGTATGCTTCATTGTTAGCCATATATTTTATGTAGGTATTTCAGAAAATCTACACATGGAAACACTTCCACTTGGTTTTCCATTCTTGCCATCTCGATGCTTCTTTCTGGAAGAACTTCTTCCCACATAAATGTGAGTCATTCCATGCTTCTGGGCACCCTAAGGGGTTTTCAACCTCTCTGATTGTTGTAGTATTGCATTAATAGGGCCTTGCTACAAATGTTTATGAATTTCAGATAGACTCTACAGTAAAAATGCATTCAATTCTGCGTGTTCGGCCTGAGCTCTTATAAGCCTTTAATTGTCTTACTTCAAACTTCTGACGGTGTCCATCAAATCTGGAGGGGTTTCTCTATCCCTCCGACCATAATATTCTTCATCTCTGAAATGAGAGGTGTCATCCATATTGCACTACACCATTCACCACTACAACCTTCCAACATGGACTACATGTTGAAACAACAACTATCATTAGCATTTTTACGTCAGCACTCGAAACAAGCATTTTGGGTAACAAAGAAAATCCTTCTTAAACAATTCTAAGCAGTCTTGGTGACCCATTCAAGCCTAGAGTTTGAACCTTCAACTCTGATACCACTCTATAACACATCCAACCCCCTAACTAACATTTTAAGGAGTGGGGTAGTAAGATTTCGCTTTCCTTCAACTATCTCAAAGTCTCCCTTTGAGAGTACCATCATCTTCTGCTCGACAAGACCTTTCCAACGATTGTAATCTTGCTTAATGGGACCCACATTAGTCCCATTAACCAATCTTCTAGAAACATTTGTTACCACTTTTACACATGGACTACCGAGTAGGTAGGCTGCAACGTCAGAACATCCTCATCCTCACTCTTAATGTAATTGTGATCTTCCAAAGTTCAACGATGGGGAATATGATTATTTTAAGCACAAATCAATGGTTCTCGTCAATTCTTATGCCACTACATTGTTGACACTTCCCTTGTGAAACTTTCCATTCCCACTTTAAATCACCGACAACTAAACAAGTAACATCAACGACGTAGGTCTATCTGTGCCCTCTTTGATCGAATCGACGACTGTCATTTAGTCTCAGACCATTATTGTCGTCATCGAACTTTCACAAGTTCTAGCTCTCGGGCATTTCTCGATGATCAACCAACGTCGATGAAGGGTCGATATTTACTCATCCCACCCAATCGACGGTGATAATTTCTTCGGACTCATATCACTGTCCTTCAATTAGTTATCGCATGGGTTGGTACTTAGTCATTTTTTTCTAAGTTCTATCGGGATCTATTCGAGTATTCTAAGGTCTACTAGTATTTTTTTTCCATAGCTGGTCTCTTAGCCTCATGAATATGTAAGGCCTTATATATCTTACAAGCTCTCTTCAACAGATTGGGGCTTCTCTTGGGGTTCAAGGTCCTCCCTTCCTCACAAGGGATTTCTCAAGTTATAGGTCATCCCATCACTAGTTAAGTAATGTTTTTGTCCATGTACATCAAACTTTCCTCTAACATCGCAGGGTCTTTGGGGATACAATGATCTATACTCGTTCAGTTTCACAATTGACACATAATTTAAATGCCATAGTAACATAATCATTTTCTTAGAGATTTTGTAAAATCATTTACATTTTCCATAGTATCATACATTTACATGAACCTATCATTCATATTCAAATTATACCAAGCTAATTTAAACACTTATCCGATAAGGAAATTTTCCAATGTCAAATGATTAAGGGACGACACCTTTCCTCCTAACCTTAAGAATTACTATGCAGTGCCTTCCTATAGTACACCACCCCCGTGCCAAGCCATGATACCACTAGGGAAAATTGACTCAGCCAAGCTCCAAGCTCATGATGATCTAGGAAGGTTACTCTCCTTACCCCTCTGCCACAGTAGAAGTTTCCCACCTCCCATTGAGATGAGGGTCTCTACAAGTTTATTAGGTGGTTTAACTATTGGATTTCCTCTACACAAGGGAGACCCTTCTCTTCTAAACAATCCCTCAACGATCTCCCTTACCAATGTTGGTTTATGTCTAGTAAGAACCAAGCTCTAGCTCACTATTGCTCCAGTTTGGGATCCAGGTCTCCTCTCTTCAGGGTGATCATCAACAACTTAGGAAATCTTCCTATTTTCTTCAAGGAAATGTCTTCTCCTTTCTCTCTTCAATCAATGATTTTGAACATCTTTGTGTGCTATAATTCTCATCCCACTCATTCTCTGCACTCGTTGGTTCTGCTTGTTCTCTCAATCGTTCCATTGTTTGAATCTTTGTGTCTCTTGTGTTGTGTTTTCCCTTGCACGTGTTCCATTATTATTTCTCATCCCCTCGAGAATATCGTACCTTCTTGAAGACGCCACCTGCAATCCTTGGTTCTCATTTCTGAATTCATTTAATTGGCCCTTGTCATCTTCAAGGGTCAATTACCAACATTCACTAATTGTTCCAACCACCCCTGTGACTCCTTTTATTAGTCACGTGGCTCTGCATAGGTTTGGTACGCTAAAGGTGTGAGGTTATGCTTAACAAGCATAAGTAAACTTGTTAGACATGCTTCCTATTTTCTTCACAAATGCACTTAAGATTCCTTTACGCTCAACCACTCAATCAATCCCTACTTTGTCAACTTCCTCTGGTGTATCGTGGTTAGTACTGTCAATCTTGTTCCTCCTCGGTCAATGGTTCGGTGTTTTTATTAAATTAAACATAGTCACGTGTTTTATAACACAAATCATGTAATCTTAACATAATTGCAGTCTAGGGGAAAACAAGGTGTTATATTTAGGGTGTCCTTGGGCATTCATGAGTGGCAGAGTTACTAAATTTGCATATTTACGGGGGTCGTGCAACTATCAAAACTTTTTCAATGTGATTGGTGTAAGTATTGAGAGATATATGCTACAATTCTGCAAATGGTCAACTAAAAGTTTGACTTTGATTAGTGGTGTATAAATAACATGTAGATCATGTCTTTCATTGCATTATGTGTGTTATATGTGGATTTGCAATGCTTCAAAGTACAAGCATTTAAATGTCAAAGGTGATCGAAATTAGGGTGATAACAAATATCATGAACATAGAGAAATGTCA